>CM021775.1:19090745-19152820 GCA_011076525.1 Nettapus auritus | reverse complement strand
CGTCGCCAGCTCCAGCCTCAACGGTGCGGGCCGGGCCGGGCCGGGGGGCGGCGGGGAGGACGGGGGCGGCTTCCGGCGGCACCGGGCGGCCCTCGGGCGGGGCCCGCGGGGGGGAGCGGGGCGTGCGGGGGCTCGGCGGGTGCCGGGGGAGCCCTGCGGGCGGCCGCGCTTGTGGGAACGCGAACGTGGGTAGCGCTGAGGGCGCTTGGAGGTCTGCGTGGAGGTGGCGACCTGGGTGGCCGCTTCTGCGTGTGGGAAGCTGCAGGGAAATCCCGATCGGGTTACTGCACTTAGTTCTTGCAGAATCCAGCTTGTGGCCAGAGAAGGACAGTGGTTCTCCGTGAAATGCCAGTCTAGCCTAGCCCGTTATTACTGTGGCTGTAGGCCTCACAAGTGTCTTTTCATCACCTGGAAACTGCATCTGTGCACATGCTTATGTCCAGTGCAGGCGGTTTGCCAAAAGCAGGATAACAAGTATTCACCAGCAGACGTGATACCCAAGTGCTGCCTTCAAGATGCATTTAACAGCAGCGAGTTAATGCAAGACTTCAGGATTGTGGCTGCTCCGTGTAGTTCGTGTGTTAAGGGATGGGATGTGACCGCGGACAGGCAAGCGGCAGCCTTTCGGAATGCAGCCTGCTTGTGCTGCTGGTGCCAAGCCAGCTGGTGTGCAGCACTCGGCCTGACCAAGATGAGATGCATTAGGCCAAAAAGCTCTTTAAAGGAATGAAGGGTTGGCAGTTCACAAAGACTTAGTATGAGATACTAGAAACATTTTTGAAAGGTTACTTTACTCCCCAAATGGAGGACCTTTTGTACCCAGTGCATGTACATTTTAAAATGGTATCCCCTACTCATTTCATAAAATACAGAAAATGGACAGAAACACAGGGCCACTCCCACTTGTTTGATGTGCTGCATCAGCAGCCCTGTATTATTCTTAAGAGATAAAAGGAGTTGCTGAACAGTGTTATTTGAAACCACGCTGAGAGGTTCCGTGTCTTCCACTTTTGCAGGAACACAGGAAAGGACAGAAAGGTTGATGCTACTGCTGGGTTTTTTTTTGAGGCATATGTGGAAATCTGTAATGCCGATCTAGGGTCGGGTCCCTCTGTGGTATTAAAAAAGGGCACATTCAAATTGCTGCCATTTTGTATATTAGCACATTTGAAGAAACCAGTTTCTACTGGAGTGAAAATAAGCTTCCTTATCTGCTGATGTTGGGCATGTAGCAACAGTTTGCATCATGCTGTTAACTAGGGTATTCCTGCACGTCTTGGAGACTGCTGTGCCTGTAGTGATTAGGACCACAGACTTCACCTGACACTCAGCTGTAAAGGATATGTTCAGGTGGAAATTCTAGAGATCTGTAATTAATGCAGTTGGTATGTAGTCTTATTCTTAGCTTCGGTTAACATTGTCACACTGTACATTGAATATAAAAAAAAAAAAGCTTAATTGCAATGCTTATTAGCTGATTACTGCTGTGTATATAAGATGTCTTGATACAGGAATAAGTTAGTATGGCGTGCTCGCAGAGAACTTTCAGTTAAATTTCTGTGCAATTAATATCCTAGAGCAAATACCTTCTCTTTGCTGAGTTAACTGTAAATAAATGCAAATACTTTCCCCATTAGATTGGATACAGATCTCTGAGAGCTATTTTGAGTACTTTGAGCGAACACTTTCTATTAACCTGTTAACCTGGTGCCAACTGCTACAAAAAGCTAAGACTAAATAGTTCTTGCCAAGTAACAGAGGTTGTATTTTAGCAAATAAAACCTTTAGTGTGTCTTTTCCCTAGCATACTAGGTTTAGTTGAGGGAGGCAGCTTTCCTGCGCTGGAGGAGGTAATGGAAGACCTCTTAGTAAGCAGTCACATCTTGTCAGTTTAGCACACGGGTTTGAAATGGGGATCTCACAAAGTGGGAAATAGATATTGACGAAATTGATTCCTGAACACTTCTAGGTACCAAATCTGAAAAAACTAGATACTGGAGTTTGAAAGATTTAAAAATTACTTACTGGGGCAGTTTGCTTTGACAGCAGTTTAAACTTCTGTAAAGGGGGATGTCTGATCTTGCATTTTTAATCTTAAGATGACACTGAAGATTATTAGAAGCATGGAATTGAAGTCAGAGGAAATCAAATTTCTTCATACCATGTTTTTAAGGGAAACATTTGAACAGAATGAATGTCTGTCTTTTGTCAGACAGTTACTGTATTCTGCAACCTTTTTTCCTTGAAATTTGAAAAAGCAACAACAAAAACTTTAAACCCAGAACTGCTTGCAGGTCCTACGATGTCCTCAACGGGTTTCATATCATTTTCACTGAATGGAATGCAATGACTCACAAGGTGCAGTGATTCACAAATCGCTTGTTATCTACCAAAGATAACATCTAGTAACCATTTGCTTACAACTTAAAATGTATAATTAAAGGAATGCTACCAAGACTTTGAAATAGCTTACCCATCATTCAAAAAATGTAATTAAAAATAACTAACATAAAATACGTTATGTATTTTATAAAATACATCAATATATTTTAACTGAAAGTGCTGTCATTTCATAATATTTTTCTATTATTTTTCATACTGTTTTTCTTGCAGCACCTGCCAGCGTGCGTTGTGTCCATAATGATGTCACAGTACCTGACTTCTCTGCCTACCGTCGTCAAGATGTGCTAGATGCCACAGCATCTTCTCAAAGCAGCAGTGAATCTAGAAAAGGGTTTTCCTACCTGCTAACTGCAACAACGTGTGTAACTGCTGCGTATGCCGCTAAGAATGCTGTCACCCAGTTTATTTCCAGCCTCAGTGCTTCTGCTGATGTGCTAGCATTGTCAAAGATTGAAATCAAGCTGTCTGACATTCCGGAAGGCAAGAACATGGCTTTCAAGTGGAGGGGGAAGCCCCTCTTTGTGCGCCACAGAACCCAAGCAGAGATTAATCAGGAAGCTGAAGTTGATTTGTCTAAACTGAGGGATCCACAGCATGATTTAGACAGAGTAAAGAAGCCAGAATGGGTCATATTAATTGGTGTCTGCACTCATCTTGGTTGTGTACCAATTGCTAACTCCGGAGATTTTGGGGGTTATTACTGCCCTTGCCATGGGTCCCATTATGATGCTTCTGGCAGAATCAGGAAAGGTCCTGCTCCCCTTAACCTTGAGGTTCCAACTTACCAGTTCATTAGTGATGATGTAGTTGTTGTTGGCTGAAAAATCAAGTGCTTGCTCGTTTCCTTGTTCTGATGAATGTACACTCAAAAGGGTTAACTGATCCTCTGGAATTCTGTCAAGCCAGATGATCCTGAATGCACATTAGCTGTCTTGACTCAACCTGAAGTATGTTCGAATACTTCCCTGTGTTCAATTGTAATAAAAACTTTGAGTGAGCACTCGTTCTATGACAGTGTGTGTTTGTGTACTGACTTGTGTGTCCTGTCAAAGAGATACCGCAGCATACCCTGCAGCCCTCCTGAAGGGATGCTAATTCAATATAAGTAATGAACTACGAAACCACAGCTTTCTCCATACCACATCCATTCATTACTTGTACTTAGTTTTTACTGCAGGATAGTCAGAAACACCTTTTAAAAAATCCTACAATGAACTTCTAACAGTGGAGTCAGTTTCAGTATAGAATCATATTAAATGCAATCCTTTTACTTCCAATGTGTTTTTTGTTTGTTTTTGAGGGAAGCGAAGGGAAAAATACGTAAATACAAACCTGGAGAAGTTATTTTAGATTGTTGAGAGGCAGTGTCTAGCTATTAGGGTAGCAATGGTAATTTTATGATGATGGAGACAAAAAGTTAATGTGTCATAGTATAATTTTTATGTTTTTTTTTTTTAATTTCCAGATGAGGCTCGATGTTATACACACCTGAACATTAGATCACATACTTAGACCACTGGAAAATCTGTGACGCTTCCACTAGAAAATTGAGAAATGAAAAGGGAAATTCAACAGTGAACACTACATTGTGAGAACCACTCAGTCTGGACTATCTTTAACGTTAAATGTAGCAAAAGGTTTATACATAATCAGACTTTACGACTGACATGATTTGTGTGAAAATAAGTATTTCACATTGCTTATAGGTTAAGGTCAATAATGGCTAAAACTTTGAAGTCTCTCTTACCTTAATGCTGACCCCTGGGCTATGGAGGAACAAATACAGCCTGAAACCAGTAGATTTAACTAACGTTGGGCTTGTCAGTACAAAACAACTAAGTGCATAGGCAATATATAGGGAGAAACAAGGTTTGCTGTTTCCAGAAGAAAAAAAAAAATCTGTCTGCTAATTCCCTTGTATGCTTTGCGTTATTTACTGCCGTTCTGTGATCATTTAATGTCTTGTGCTGCATTAAGTGGTCTGGAATATTTTGCCTCACATGACATCTCATGTATATTTCACATATGCCTCATGTAAAGCTGTGTCGACAGCTGGATTAAAGCTGAAACTTTAAATAGAATTAAACAGAGTATTGATGACTATAGCTGACCTGTTCTCAGACAATTCAGGTAGGAGAATGATCACAGATGACTACTACAGAAGTTTTTAGGTATGCATCCTACAGTTTCATAACTTTAAGGTTTACACCTTACCACTATGTCTACAAACGCATTCTCAAGACTTGCTTGTATAGTAAATCATGCTACACAAGTAATGCAAGAGATGTTCCCAAGCTTGTATGTAAATAATTGGTCTTCATGTATGTTCCTTGTGTTACACGGTGGATCTTTACTTAAATTTTGTATTTCAGGAAAAGCTAACTTCTGAAGTAGTTAAAAATATCACTTTAATATAAATTAAAACATTGCTCTTCAGCACTCAAGTAGTTACTACTACCCTAAAAATGTCTTCTTTTAAGCCCACAGTTAGATTATTTAGGCCTCGTAGTGGTTTATGTAGACAGTAACTAACTGTGCTAACAGTAAATTTGTCCCCTGTGAATCAGGGAGTGACCAGGACAGTTTCTGAATTCACAACTGAACACAATGATTAAATCTAGCATGTCATGGTTGGGCTTAAATGTCCATCCATAAAATTACTTACACAGGATAAGCTGCTATTTAAATTACATCACACTAACTAGGTGGTGATCTTACCAGTTTACAACTAACGTAGCGCCGTGATACGGCATGTTTGTGAACAAACAGCTTTTACTCTACACGAGATGCCAGCAGTACCTCTGCTTCAGCAGACTGATGACAGAAGTTGAAGCATACATGAGTTGGTTTGCCCTTTTCATTGTCTACTGTACCCCATGTGGCTGGAAGTACGAATGTTCGAGTACTCTGAAAAATACGTTACGGATTTCTGGAGAAAGACTCATTGTATTTATAAGAAGCAAGGGCTTGCTGGGCTTCACTACTTTTACGTATTTCCACTTTGACTCTCCATTTCACTCTAATGGTCCTACCAGGGCTCTAGTCCTAGCACAAGACTGTTTTCAGTTAAACTGCCAGAGAGGAGGGCAGAAACCAAACTCGGGTATTTCACAGAACTAACAGGGCACCTTCCCCTTGCCCCCACAAAGTACTAAGTCCTACTTATCTGCACAACTGGAGTTTTCCTCATTTTTGCATAAGAAGCCACCTTGCTCTGTACAGTTTTCAAACCAGTATGAAGCCACACTTTTCCCTGCACCTCGTATGGTCAGCCCTATTGTTGGCTCTTTAGCCAGCCAGCCAGCCAGCATCATTCACTCCTGTTGACTTCACAGCCTGGCAGAAGCTAAAAGGCAAGGACAGCCAGATGCTGGTACAGGTTTGCCAGGCCGATCACTGTTCAGAGCCTGACATTTTTCAGCAGCAGTGCTGTAAAGCACAGTCCTAGGCCCGAGAGAGGAGCTGCACCGCCTGCCTTTCTCCTGTGCCCCTGCAGCCACAAAGCAGCAGCCACATCTCTGGTCCTTCGCAGCTCACTTTTTTTTTCCTTTAGAACAAGCCAGTCTTTACAAAATTGCTGAACAGAGTTCACATTTATTTAATAAGAAAAGAAACTTCTTCAGATAAGGAGAATAAAAATACTAAAATCAAAATTTAATGTTTAATATTTGATATTTCAATAGCTTTGTCTTCCTTTTTCGTGTCTTTAAAAGAAGGGTAACATTTTTAACGGGTACTGCTGCCACGGGAATAATTACTGCAGACTGTAAACAAAATTTCAGAATTTTAAGTAATTTTTTCAAGGCTTGTTTTCATGCTTCTTTCATGATATGCATTTTTTTTAACCTTTCTGACTTGTTAGGCCTAGCTGTCAGAACTGAAGGCAATGTCACACACAGCCCTCGTATAGCCATTAGCGCATGCTCTTGCTAACCAGTTTTCAGCAGCATGCTGAAAGGCTGTGCTGCACAGCAGCGCAGTTTTCAGGGACACTTGCCACTGATGACCAGAACACCTACATGAAGAAGCTCTATGAACAGGTTTCACAAGCAGGGCAGGTACACCTCAGGAACACAAAAGGTCAGCTCCCCAGATGAGTTAAAGCAGAGCCTGGTGCCCGAGCGCTATGTTTCTCACCAGCAGAAGATGTGACAGAAAATAATGACCCTCCTCTAACCTTTAAAAACTAAGAAGTAAATAACTTACAGATGGAGAGAATTTAAAGCTACTGAATATTGGTGTCCTCCATGGATGAGATTTTCTTATCTACATACAGATGTCTACCTGTTAGTTGCTTTTTATTGCTCATTATTAAGACAATTTACATTTTAGGGCCTTTCTTTTTAAGTCATTTATAGTGTTGGGAAACTCTGACTGTGATCTGTATTAACTGTGCCAGATTTTCTGCTTTCTAGTAGTTTCTTTTTATCAGTTTCTTTAAAGATTTGAAGAGATGGCTGAATGAAAAGCACCCTTCATGTTAATAATGCAGGGGACCTTGTCTCCGAAGGACTTCAGCATTTCATGCCCAGCAGTTCTGCTGACCAGTACACCTTTTGCAATCACCACGAAAAGCCAAATTTTCTCATCACATTTTAAAAAGAGGTAGTTTACACAGGCTCAGATCAAAAGTATCTATTAACCTGGGAGCTCAGTTTGATGCTCCCACAGTCTGGTGGTGGTCGGGACTGGCTGAGACTGTAGCACCTAAAGCCTTCAGTTCCCACCAACTCCGCTGACATCCAGAGTACTTAAGAATCCAATAATTTGTTCATAGTGTTTGTATCAGAAGGAGGGGATGGGGGCACTGAAGACTACAAAAAGACTTGTTCTAGTTAGAAAATATGAGTAGAAATTGTAAGCGGACCACAGCTATAACACATAATGTGCACAGTCCCTTAGGTGAAAAATTGCACTAATACCATATTTTCAAAATTAATGATGCTTCAATTTATTAAAGTCTTAATTCAGAATCTGTGTATATTAAAATACAGAATAAAGCTATAATTGTATTTGTAAGCAGATGGAGTACTATAAGGTGCTAAGTAATAGTTTGCATGGATTTATCAGGAACAAATCATGTCAATGCAATCACATTTGTTGCTATAATAGGATGACAGGCCTTGGAAACAGGGCAATATTAGCAGTAGTTATCAAACTTTTAACTAAGAGTTTAACAGTAGTGTTGGGTGGAACTGGTTTACTCCCACCATGACATATAGTAACAGAACTCCAAATTTTCCTCTGTGAGCAGTCATATAACTTGCAGGTAATTACAATACATGTCAGCCTCTAATTCGTACCACAAATAAGAAGTGCCAGCTTCCTGAAGAGACCTATTGGTTTGCATGGCCATCAGACCAAAGAGTTATTGAGAAATGCAGAATTTCATAGCAGATTCAGGGCATTTTATGTTTAAGGGTATTTAATAATTAAAACAGAGTACCCAAAAACATGATAGAAAACTATTGAATAAATGTATGTTTATGCAAGTGGGGGAGGCCCTGTACATACAAAAATTCTCCCCTCGTGCCTACGCTTTAACAGGTTAAAGGAATAGCGAGATGCAGCTACATAAGACCAGATTTATCTCTTAGGTTAGAGGTACTGGGGCTTTTTGTTAGTCTGGTGTTGAGGGCAGGAGGAAGAGGATGATAATACAAACAGTTTATTTTGTAACCATAGCTATTTTGTATAATTCATGTAGAGTGGGCCACTGATGACAGCAACCTTTAGGTGACATTATTATTTGAAATAAAACAGAGCTTTCCTTTTGAATCACTACAAGTGTGATAGAGTATTTCAGATGTCAGTCTGAAATGTCACCTGCAGAACACGTCACCCCTGCCTACAGAAGAGCCTCTCAGTTGTGACAGTCTACAGCTCGGTTTTTCCCTCTCTTTTCAGTTCCTACTGAACAGTAATTTTAAATTAAGTAGTAAAATACCAGGAGTTTTAGTAGATTTTCTAGCAGTTTGTCTGGAATTACATATGTCCCAAAGATCTGAAGTACACTGGGGTCTCATGCAAGTTAGAAATAAATACCTGTAACGAGGTTTGGCTGATAGACTTCCCACTGAAGTACCTGATATCTATACTGGCACTGCAGCTTTTGGCCTAGCAATTACTCTTTCCCCACAACAGCATCAATTTTGACTGCCTGATAAGAAGACAGCATATGTATGGCAATATTATTTTCTTTATACAGTTTGTAAGATGCTTTATTTTATTTTAATTTATTTTTTTTATTTGGCCTTTAATATTTCCATAGCAGAAATGACTATTTATGGTTGTTTCCAATTTTTTTAACACTTCTGCTTACGACTGCAGAACAAATTAAAGATGTCACTCTCCAACCGCTATACTTGACACTGGTTAAGAAGACGAATAACTGCTTCAAAACTTCTGCATTGCTTCCACCTAAATAAAACATTGCTCTTGGCTCTCAAGGCATATCTACATTGTATATCTGGTAGACAAACTCTGAGAAAAGAAAAATAACTACATACGCATATATATGTACCTGCAAATGAGTAAATGTCAGACTCTTAAAATGTAACAATTTCATCTTTATTAGGGTATTTTCTATACCAGCTTTTGAAAGGCTGGACGTGCATCCGATAATTTTAGGCCATAATTACAGTGTCACTCAGCTTGTTCTGCTCACTTCTCTTAACCTACTGGAAGAGTTGTTCTTGATCATTTAATTTAATTGAATGTGACAAAAGTCTTCTTACCTTGTGCCAATCATTTTTCAGAAACATTTGTTTTTGAAGACAGTTTCCTATTTTGACAGATAATCTGTCCTTACTTGTAATTCACACCCGTTGATGTGGGCCATTCTGACACACAGTCTATAAATCACGAACCGTTTTCAGCCTGAATTTCTTGTCATCTCTAGGCTGCTCCACCGAGGTCGCTAAAGGTTGCCATTGCTAGTGCTATTTATCTTCCAATTTTTTCATCCTCTACCTTTTCAGTTCATCTGATTTCCCTGACAAACATACTTCCACTTACGCCAGCAGGTCACCTGCTCTGCAGTAGGTAGCACATCCCTCAGCTGCTCCCACAGAGCAGTGCCCCACCGTGGGCGCTGCACTGGGAGCACACTTACAAACTCTGGGCCCTTCACTTCCGCTGCACCTGTAAACCCCATAACAACAACAACAACAACAAAAATCAGGACTGATGGGTAGATTAAAAGAAGTCTGGAAGATTAGCAGTAACGTCCTGGAGTCATGGTCGAACTTGGGGTTTTGAGCAGGGGAAGCAAACAAAGTGGACTTAGCTTTAGTAAGGATTCTGGTGCTGTGATCTTTCAGGGGCAAGTCAAGGAAACAAAGTTCAAATGAAAGCATGGGAACTGACTGAAAAATAGTCCTTAAAGAGTAGTTAGCGATCACCGCCAGGCACAAATAGCTTTTGAAGGATGAAAGAAGCAAGTGGGAGTTACAGGTTTGGGTCATATCAATATTCAGCGCTTTCAATAGCGAGTTGGGTAGTAGAACAGCAACATACTTCTTAGATTTGAAGATGAAATTGAACAAAAAAAGGACACCAACATCTTAAAAGACATGACTGAAATGCAAGACAATTTCAATTACAGTTGCTCACAAACTGAGAATGAATCAATATCACCATACAGCTGGGGAAAAAAAAAAAAAAAAGGCAAATGTCTAGCTTGGATGCAAAAATAGGACTCACACGTATTAGCATTCATGAAGGTCCAAGTGGAACCAGACATTTCAAGAAAACAATGTTGGATATTGGAGAGACTCCAGAAGAGGAGGACAAGAATAATATAGGTCTAGAAAAGGTGAGCAAGAGAGAGGGATTGAAGGAAATCAGATTGTTCAACCTAATCAACATTGAGAAGATAAACGATAACAGCCTCAGCTAATTCAAGTGAAAACAATCAAGCATTATTTACATTTACCATGGACAGACAAAATAAAGGCTTTAACTTGTAGCAAGGGCAGTAGAAGTGGGACATGAGAAAAAGTAAAAAGTGTGAAGCTATCCTACAAAAAGTATGAGGAGTATGATACCAAAAGTGTAAGTAACTCTTTCAACCAGATTTTAGCTGTTTGCACACAAACAGGATTAGTTTAGCCAAAGATCCTATGGAAAGACAGCATGTTGTTTGCCCATTCAGTATGTCCTCTTCTCTAACTTAAAATATTTTAAATGTTCTTCTATACAAGTTGAGGCAGACTTTATGCCCAAATCCCACCAGTCTATAAATAAATATTGTTTAAAATAATCCTTTTTTTTTTTTTTTTTAAGGAAAGCACAAATGCCTTCAAAGAAATCTAGGTCATCATGAAACAGATCGTTGCAATCGAAGCATATAGCACACAGGTACAATGGTGGCCTAAATCCATCTCATTTTATGTACTAAACTGAATGGCACTGTGGGGCTTCAACCTTAAGTGGGAAAATAAATGTGCCATGAAACACTAATGAACCACAATTTCCTGAATGCCAAAGTCCCACTGCGTACAGTATAGCCAGAATCACAGCCTCTGTTCCTTTGGTGGTGAAGATTTAGCAACCTGCAAAGAAAAAATCTCTTGAATCTGTGAATGCACTTCTTCCCATCATGCTCATGGTATTTAAGTCATTTTCCCTTCCATTTACTTTCCACAAAGCTCAGATGCAGTAGAAACTGCCCCATACTGTGGTTTTCAGCTGTCTTTCATTTATCAGTAGTCTATCATCAGTATGTTTCTCCCAGGTGAGATATACTCTATTAGCATTTTTGCCAGCTTCTTGTACTCTGCTTTTTTGCTGTCTTCACCTAAGTGAGCTTTAGAAGTATGGTTTTCTAGCTGTTTTTTAGGTGCTTGAACAATGCAAAACTCTATTGTCTATTTCCCTCTATAATTAATCAGTATCGGTTTGATCTTCATGAGAGAAAAAAGATCCGAAGAGGGCACATGTTTGTCTCTGCTACAGCCTTTAGAATTGGATGCAAAACTATTTCCTGCGCTGCTTTTGGAAACATCTACATTTATCTGTTGATATTTCTATTCTGCAATAAATTACAATGAAATAATACTGAAGTCATTAACTACAATTATCTTTAGCAGCTCAATTAACTTGTATTTATAAAAATACTTTCATCTAAGGATCTCAAAGACTGCCATTACTATTATCTGCTAAGCTGCATCCCAGTTGCACTGTGGTGTGTATTCCTGAATGACATAGTGCTTTGAAGTCTTGAAGCGATACAAGAAAGTCATGGCTTAGGGATGTTTTTGACAACTAATTGCAGTTTTTGATAAAACTCTTCCAACTCTGTGAGAACCTAAGTTGCGGTGCTTTCATTATTCTGGTTCATATTTTATTTAGGCCGAGATTAGGTTGTCACTCGCTTATCTCCAGTTTCTGACTCCCTGGTAATGTCTTTCACTGTGACCATTGAAACCCCTATTTATATGCAGCATAATTTATTTATGATTCGTTTATGTAATCATCTTTGATATAACCAACTCATTCTGTCTAATGTACACTTATACATAATACTTTTCAGATGTGTTGGTTTAAAGTTACATTTTCTTCCAGCTGTGAAATGCAATTTAGGTATGACATAACCACTACTTAGACATGGCTCTAGGTACTGGAGAGAAGCTGACATCCTTTCCCCCATGACCATTTTAACCCCAGCATAAAGACGCTTTCTGATAAGGACCAGCAATGCTCGAAATACACTTAATTGTAGAACAGCATGGTAAGTTGAAAAACTGATTAAAGTGATGTAATCCACCCCCAGCCAGTTCCATTTACAAATTATAGTGGTTCATGTTCTCTGCAGATTCTTCACAGACTCCTACCCCTCTCCCTTTGGGAAAATACATTAGGTCAACGATCGACCTGAATTTAAATTCTCTGAAATTGATGTATCGTGCAGTACAAATCAGAGGAGAACAGTAAAGCAAGAACAGTAATCAACAGAAATATTAAGGAACACGTTAGAAGTAGGCTACATCTTCTGCTGGCATAGTATTTAACCCCATCACATTTCCAGTTTGTAAACAGTATGAGTGTCCCCACAGAAAGGGCACAGGCGGGTGGGCAAGATGCTCAGGAAACATTTTACAGCTCTGCAGTCACCCAGGAACCCAAGCAACACTGCTCAATACACCGCTCTTTGAAAGACAAATTTAAATAGGCAGAGAAGAATTTTCTGGTTTCAGGATGAGGCTTACCATAGCACAGACAGCTCAGCTACCAGACAAAGCTTTGCTTCATTTAGATCATCTCCCAAATTAACAACAAATACAAGGGCAAAGAAGGAATGAAAGGCACGCAGAGAAATCATCAAACAACAAATGCAAAAAGAAAGAAAGAATATAATTATTACACAAGATGACATTGCACCAGAATGTATGGAAGGCGTTAAAATACTTAGGGAAGGCTTAAAAGTGGGACAGAAAATCTGCAGAGGAAGGTCCATTTGTGGCTTTGAACACAATGCCTGAGGCTCAGTCCCTGGTTCGAGAGTAGCCTACTGCAGATGACTGCTGGGAACTGGGACTGTAAGCTCGGAGGAAGGACAACACCAGTCTTGCTGTTTCTTTGCCCTTTCCCAAAGTATTTGCTACCGCTTGATGCTGTAGAAAGGGTGGGCCTGCTGTGACCTCGTGCACTATCTCTTACGCTCCACAGAGAGGTTATTCAGCCAGGGGCTCGGTGGCAGTGGTAATTATCTTTCTCAATTGCCATAATCTGCCCTTCATTTTATATCTCTGATGAAGCAACAGATTTCTAAGAGTTATTTAGGGCTCTTTGGATAGAGTAGCCTATATATAGCAGGTAACAGTTAACTGGTAATGTTATTGTTATTGTTATTACTGTAGAGAAGACTTCAATGTAAAAATGTTTATAGAGCCAAGGTTTATGCAGTCTGATTTCACATTGCACCACCTACACTAGAATACTCCACTGAATAGAAGAACACGATAATTCGAAGATACGCTGAATCCTGAGGTTTGAATAGCAACCGTAATGGCTCCCTCAGAGGCAAGCCAGTTTCAGAGCAAATATATAGCTCACATTTCATCTCCCTGATGAGACAGGGAAAGGCCAGTAAGAACATTCCTCATAAGCAAAAAGGTTTAAGACTTGAATATAGACTTTTAAAACTTGCATATATTTTAGATTATTGGTACTTGGCTGCTCTGTAATGAAAGCTATGGTCAATAAATATCTCTGGGCAAGAGAAGGATGATCTTTGATATACCCAACAGCTGGGAAGAGTATCTCAGCATAGGATGCTATCTGGGATATCATCAATTCTTCATTTTTATTCTTCATCATCCACTTTTTGAATAGCATTCTGTTCCTTTCTGCCCCAAGTGCCACTGGTAATAGTAACAGAAATATCACAAATTTCCAAATTTCCATATTTTTTTTTTTCCAAAAAAATTTTAACTGCAGCAATGAGATCAGCTTGTATCCATCATGATTTACTTTAACGTCTTCAAAGTATTCATTTTTAAACAGAGGCTGTGACAACTGTAGACAACATATAGCCTTTTATCAAAATAACGAGAAAATAATGCATACATCTGCTTCATAACATTTCTTGCTAGCATTACGAACTGATGCACCACTTCGTTACAGAATTAGCTGAGGCAGGACCATGTATTACATCATTTGCTTATGAAAGTGACTGAATAAACTTTGGATCAATCCTGCAAGACAGCACCAAGCTCCAGATTGCCTGGGAACAAGTCTTCATCTGGTTATACAAAGTTGTAGGGCCTGGTCCAGTGTTTTGAAAATAAAGTATTTTTTAAACCTTTCATTATTCAATCAAGCTTATTTACTTCAGAATTGTTATCTACTTATTTAAATCTTGTGAATACAGTCATTATTCTTCAAGCAATTAAAAAAAAAAAAAAAAAAGCAGGTAAAATATCTGATTCCTGTAAATAATACATTAATTAAATTTTCTTCACACAAAATAATTAATTTTGAACAGTAATGCTGCATTATAAAACAATTCCTAATAAAAATGGTCTAATTATAATTCCAAAGCTCATATTATTTTTGCAACTTGTGTTAGCTTTTAGATAGATTATAATAAAAGCAAATTACTGTATGTTTTAATAACATAGTTGTCAAATAAAGCCATAATGCTCAAATGATGACTAACCACAGTGTATAATTCCCCATAAAAGCTAATTGACAATTGATTTTCTTAAATAGTGAAAGAATTCATCATGATTAACACTATTACAATGAAATCCAAAGGAATTAGAAAAGATTTATCTCTAACTGAACATTTCTGCAAATATTAGAACTACTGAGGAGAATAACAGAGTAGGTTAGAAACACAACACCCTCCTCCCGACTTCACAGGCAGAATATGAATTGAACAAGTGCAATGAGGGCTTGTTGCTTTTTTGCAGGTGCATCATGGTTTTACGCTCACCATAACAGCATGGCGCATTGTTCTCAGTCCTCGAGCTCTGCCAGCACGCCCTGCTCTGGATCACCCTCTCTGTCTGCAAATCCTCGCCCAGATTTGCTCTTAGAAAGAACATTTTTCAGAATGAAGAAAACAGTAACATTATGGAAGACAAGAAGATGAAAACAAGAGGAGCTATGCAGATAATTTTGAAAGTTAGTTGGCAAGAGGGATGCAAGGACGAGAAGGGCAGGTGGAGCCTTGCTGCCGCAGAGCAGCCCCGTGCAGCAGGCGCGTGGCCTTGGGGGCACGGAGAGAAGCCACGGGGCTGTGCAGGGGGCAAGTGGGCCAGGCCTCAAAACGCGCAGGCTGTGTGCAATGGAAGCTAGCGAGGGAGACAGGGAAAGACCCCTGCTGCCCTGAAAAGTGGATAATAGGAGCAATAAATTTTTCCATGCCATACTAAATATAAAACAGAAAAGCCAGTGAGCATGATTACTGTGTAACAGCTTGTGCAAGAAACTTTAAACAGCAATTAAAATATAAAGACACCTCTCTTGCCCTAGAGAATTTTCAATGTGCAGCTCCCCATTGCCGGGGTGAAGGGTGATTGACAACCTCTGCTAAACCTCAGCAGGGTTCTCATGAGAAACTTCAAAAAGTTGTCACTGTGGGCTATGTCAGAAGGTACAAGAGGTGCTGACTACGACATAATAAAAAGGTGAAAGGCTACTGCAGTAGGAGCGCATCAGTCACGCATACTCAAGGCAATTCTGCACAGCCCAAGGGCAGGAGGGTACCCGGCCGGCTTCTGAGCTGCTCAAGCTTCTTCTTACTGCTTCAGTACCAGAAAAGCCGCTGGTGTCATTTGGACAGCCCCTCTTCTGTCCTAATACTCAGATCTTTCCCAGCACTTAAGTACAAATCTTTTGCTTTGAACATTTTACCGTGTGCATTTCATTCCCAACTATTGTAATATCAACTTCTACAGTACTAGATTTTTTCCTTTTCTGATTAAAATTAAAAATAAGTTAGAACGACGTTTTATGCTTTTATTATTAAAAAAAAAAAAAAAAGGCAAATGAGATTGCTTTAATGAGAACATGGAAATGGCAAGCTGAGTCAGATAAATTAGCAGTTTTGATAGGGATCTCTCAGTTTAGTACAACCACACAAAATTAACGAGGATTATAAAGTCAGGTAACAGCCCCTGCATAACTCATCCACATTTACCATAGTTGTACTGTGTAGAGGAGAAATAAACTAGTTTTAAAATGACATTTGTTTTCCTTGCACGCATCTCCAGATACAATAATATCAGTTCAATATAAGAGAAAAACATTAGGGTTTTTTTGGTTCTAATACTTTACATACTTAACACATTGTTAAGCATCCTAGTATTGTAGAGAAGGTCTAGGAAATTCTGTCATTTATCTAGACCCATCAGAAGCTCCCCTACACTAAATAACAGGAGGAGTTTTACTACAGAATAAGCACTACTCCCAGCCTTCTTTATTTTCCCCCTATCCATTACAAAACTGTTGTGGAATTATTGATGATTTCATCAGCAGTTAATGGGAATGGTCAAAGATTTGAATTTAATGCCCCCAGCTTACAGATGGCAACTCAGGACTTTAACACCCTATTTTTCATCTGCCTTTATGTAACTAAGCTGACTCTGGCAATGAGTCTAATTTGGTCCCCGAGTACTTGATACCCTTCCTCATTCAGCATAGCAGCACACCCCCGTTAAAGTCCTCTTCCTGAGCCTGTGGCATCATCCTGCCTATTCATTCCTCTGCTGATTTTTTTTTTTTTTTTTTCCCTGTGAAGAAAATTCTTGATCCCATCTCAAAGTGCTTACAGAGCTTTCTTTCTCTCCTTCTGCTTTCATCCTCCTCCACTCCTCTCATGATGCATTCCCTTCCAGACCCTTTTTCAGTGCTGCCTCCTCAGGGCTGTATCGCGAACACAGAGCAGGAAGGGGAGAGCTGGCAAGGCCACATTTCAGGAGCTTTGGTCTGTTGCTGGATTTTCCTCTGAAAAAAGCACTTATCTAAACTGGAAATTACACATGAACATACCAGCTTTAACAAATTCCTAAAATATGGAGGATCAGCTGGTGTTTCTGAAGCTGGGAATGTTGGATGTCTGGAAACCTGGCACTAGAAAGCTAAGTTGCCCTGAGAACTTGGTTTAAGCTGAAAATGTTAGGCATTCATCATCACAAAGCTGGGAGCCTTGAATGAAAACTTCGAGTTACAGTTTGGTTCCCAGCACAATGGTTTAGGCTTCCTGGCTCCAGCAGATTGCATTGGAACACAGAACTAAAACACCTCTGGCCAAGCTGGCAGAGCCTAGAAGCTGCATTCTACATTAGTATGTGCAAAAACAGCAGCCAACAAACTCTGTATGTAAATGAAACTGACTCAAGAAAGACAACTTCATTTCCAAAAAAAACCTGATAAAGTTAAAGAATGCAGTTATTCAACAAAACCTATCTCAGCGTGCAATTTTGAGATAATGGGCTAAAATGTAACAGAATGCATATCACTGCCTGCTCAAAAGCCAGGCTAATAGGGATCCAAAAAACACATGGAAGACTAATAATCCATTTATTGTCCAGGGACAGATCCCTGGACTGTCAGATCCCTTGGGAAAAATGTGTAGAACTTTGTACAACATATGTAACCCTAAAACCGTAATCCTATTTACTATTTTCCATAAAACAAGAGCATGAGAGTATTTGCTTAAATGAAAAGGCACTTGTATCTTCGTGAGCTATGCACAAGTAATGACAGTCAGGCTTCTAGATGACCTCTCCCTGAACAGCTCCTGGGAACTGTCTTTGGTATGAAAACTACCAAATAGCCCACGCTGATTTCTCTTTTTTTGCATGTACTTTTGCATCTGTCAATGCACCCGAGGAGAATGATCCCTGGTTTAAATCTATGATTTATGACAAATTCTGGGTACTGCTTAAAAATAAAGCAAAACCAAAACAACACAATACAGAAATAGTTTCTGTCAGAAAACAGTAGTGAAGGGAGCAGTTTGTTAAGCTTAGTTAAAAGAAAGCCAGACACTGAATTGGACTTCCATCCATTTAGAATAATGATAGCTATCTAATACTATCATTCCTCGTATTTCAAATATATTACCAAATGAGATTAGGAGAATAATGTTTTTTCTTTATTTGGTAAAAGAAAAAAGGTGCAATGAGTAACAGCATCTCCTAGTGTAGGACGCAGGTGCTTGGGTAGCCTTTCTGCACCCCGTCAGTGGCACCAACATACTGACCTTGCTAGAAGTACGGTGTGATAACCCACCGACAGAGCTGGAATATCCCAGATTTACGTTAAGTTGGGTGCCAGTTTCAGCTCATGTGTACGTGCGTGTGTCTGCGCATGCTCACGCAAACACACATTAGAGAAGTGAGTCACTTACCCCAAGCAATGCTCATGCGGCTCATACTGAGAGACAGATATGGATGCAAACAGAAATTTCTAGTTTGTGGACATGGTGGCATACAGAGGAGAAAATCAGACCTGCTATGTCACGTGAATCACACGTGACAGTCCACACTCACACTTCCATATTTAGATTTTGTTTTCGTTGTTCCCTGTAGGTTTTTTTCTGTCTATAATTAGAGTTAATCACATTTCAAAGTACCAAGATAATTATCTCCATGTCAAATTAGCTGTTTTCAAATGAAAGACTATTTCTGCTTAATTTTTCCGATCTTGAAAGCAAAGCAGCGATCCCCAGATCTTTTGTCATTTCTTTATGAACACTGGGTTACGATAAGCTACTTTCTGAACCACTGCTTGAAAGCAATTTATTTTACATAGCTTTGCATAAAAAAATAGCATTTTAGATAACTTATTCAAAGGGCAGATACTAATTCTCTGAAGACTTCATTAAATCACTCTTTTCATGTTAAATTAATGTGCCAAGTTAATTTTGGAATAAACAAACCAAGATATTTAATTGCTCTGTGATAAATACATACTACTTATATTTTTTTTTTTCATGTAGCTTTGCGTTCTAGAAATCCATGTATTTCTGTATGCCTCTAGAGAGATTTAAATTTGTATAGCTTTGACTGGTATACACAAAAAGATACGTTAAATGAACTGGTATCTCTGTGCGCATATCAGACCTAACTTCCTCTTTGATAGTCATTTTGTATCCCATGTTTTCCTGAAGTATGAATAAATGACAGGAGGGGTTTTCATGGGAGATGTCAGTTCTAAACACATTAATGGGAAAAACTGAAGAATAATGATCAGCTCTTTACCAATGGGAACTAAAGTTATAAAATGCAACTGCATGAGATCAAGACAGACAAAACTCTGAACCGAGCCCTGATTTATTCTACCTTAGATTTCACAAGAGCATTGCTCCTTTCTGCCCCCTTAACTAAATGTAAAAGTACTCCAAAACGGCATCACACAAAATACAGTTAGCGGGAAACTAGTCCAACTGATTTTTGAATTCAAGCTTCAGAAAATGGTCACCTTTACACGCACAAAGTCAAATCAAAACATAACACAACCCCTGTTCCCAGTTTTAGGGTTTCTAAGACACTCCATGTAGTTACTTCATGACTGCAAGTGCTCCTTTGCATATTTATCACCAGGTAAGCAAAAACAAACCCTCCTAAGACTGTGGTTAGAAAGATAAGTATGCGCTGCTGAACAGTAACTAATGCAGCATCTTTAATAAGCGGGAAATTTCAAAGAGCTTTACTTGTACAAAATAGGCTGGCAGACCAGCAACAGTTACTTACTAAGACTTATAAAGTTTTGACTTGAGACTGGAGAACCATACTGCAGTTAGTGATGGCTGCACTTTGACAGTCATCACTATAGTTATTTCTGTAACAATATGGTTGGATGCATATTTTACTTTATTTCTTGGTAATATTTCATGTTATTTTTAAAGGATAAAAAAACGCATTGAAAGACTAATATTTCACACTGATTTGTGCAAACACAATGTTGGAATTAAGGCTCTTTGATCTTTTATTCTGATAGGGTTGTAAAACATTCTTGGGACTTATTTCAATCTTTTTCTGTCTTTTAAAGAAAATTAGACTCATGCGCAGCTAGAATAAATTATTTCATTTCTTCAGCTACCAGTGAATAACAATCTTCTAATTTAGGGTAGTTTTTCAGCTTGTACATCAAAATGTGGAAGGAACACCCAAGCTGAATTGTCATATGGATATTGATAGCATGTCTTTAATTAGAAAATGAATTATTTCATAGTTTTGGAGCTGATATATTTCTTGTATAGCCTCTATAAGAAACGAGGGTGAGACTTATATTTATGGAATTATTTTTCAGGCTTTGGAAAGAAATTGATACTGATCAGTTGCTAGATTGATTCTTAGTAGATACAAGGTCAAAGAGAGCTTCCTTCCTTGTATATCCATACCATATGATAATACCACAGCATTTATTGCCAGTTAGAGCAGCTCCAGCCCAGGTGTGAACAGGTACAAGGCACCTGTGTAGGAGCACAAGGAGGAAGGAAGCCAGAATCTCATCATCCTCCTGAGATTTATGATGTCCTTGTTCTCGCAGTCTACCAGCTTCCTAGTAGCTAATATACTAAAACCATCTATTTTACTTTGCTTTTCTATATGACACTCATAGTGCTCTACGGATGCTTACTGCACTAAAATATGCAGGGAACACCTACTTGATGGATCAGACTTACTGAAGCATGATCTACATGCTTTGTTTGGGGCATTTTCAAGTATATTAAAAAGATCAATGAGTTTCATGACTAATTGTCTTACATAATAAAATAAAGCATTCTGTATAGGTTGCATTTGTGAATGTTCAGTGAATTTTGTTAAAGGACAGGAAAAGAATGGAGTAAAGGCATTTCAGACTTCTTAATAGGATACACAAAGTAGTTTTGTTTTTAAACTCTTTCAGCAACAAATAGAATCAGCATTGTCACAGATAGTAATCCTTTTTGAAAAACAATGAAAACATTAAGCACAGACTTAAGCCTTTATATCCAAGAGTACTAGCGCTCACCACATCGCAGCAGTCAGTACCTAACAATCCAGTACCATCTAGACATTGCTGAAAGTGAAGTACCTGCTTAAGTGCCTCATTGACTCAGGCTGAAACACTGTGTATGGGGAGATCCCAGCTGATACCAACTGGCTTTTTACACAAATATTCGTACTTCTACAAAAAAAAAATATTAAAAAAAATAATAAAAAAAAATTGTCAAAATATCAAAATATTTATTTCTCTATTGGTAGAAACGTGTGTATACATGCTTAAATTTGGGGGATTTTATGAAAAAGCAAAACCAGCTTGCTCTCCATCTTCCACATGAAAGCATGCAGATAAAGCAAACCGTGTACTCTAAGTGGAGTGCACCTATGGGACTGCAGCTTATTCAGATGAATCCTGCAAGGGTTGGGCCCCCAGTCCATTTTCAATGCTTTAAAATTCTTTTTTCTCTTGTTGATAAAAAGTCATTGTTTCTCTGAATGAAAAGGAAGAGGGGAGAGTAGATGGTCAAAACAAGAGTAGGAAAGTATACATGCTAATATGTGAACAGGTCCTGATCAGCATCCAATTGTGAACACAGGCATTTCTGAATGGGATGAAAATTTGATGATAGGTTGCATGTGCAATTGAGCAACACAAATACCTTATTCTCAGCTGCACTAAGGGCCAAGGCTGCACTTCTGAAAATAATTATTTTTTCTGAATACACAATTTTGAGGGTCATTGCCCATAAATTGCTGAAAATGCTCTCTCTGGGAATCTAGACTTATTTGTTTGGCCATGAGTTTCTATTTCACATTGCAAGATAAGGCCTATTTGCTGTTATTGCCCATCACAATGTAATCAGCTTCTGTTATTATCATCGGTTTATTCATTCTTCTGTAGCATACTGTGCTGTGCTCAAGTTCAATCAGAAGAGATTTACTGTAGGAATGACTTGTTTGTTGATTTGCTTGCTGCACCCCCCTCCTCCTGGATGGGGTGGTGCATGAAGGTGTGTAGGTGCGCTACAACATCTTGATGGTTTCCTAATCCTAAATTGATGTCGGTTCTGGAAAGGTCTTTAAACTTTTGCTGAACTATAGTAATTCTCCTTTTGCAGGGTAGGATTAATTTCTAGCAGTTTCCATCTCTTCACATGAACAGAAATTGTTTCTGTGTAGGATAAACAAAGCAAGGAAATGAGGGCACTGCTGCCTACACTTGGGAAATGCTGCTGAAGGCAGCAGGCTGGGGCCAAAGAGAAACTAAATTCTCCTGCAAGCAGTTGTCCTGTGGAGAAGGTTAGCCATGAGACAGCCCGGCAGAGGAAATGGAATCTTCTGCTGTATATAAGTTTTATAAAAAAAAAACACATAAACCTTCTTTCTTACATTTTCAGCTGCCCAGGCACTTTTTGCTATTACCAGAAGCGCTTCAGGGGTTTGATAATGCATTGGAAGCACCTTTCTGATAAGCCAATGTAAATAGGTACAGCAATAAATCAATAAGCATTATGCTACTCTATGATGTGAAAGGGGATCATTTCATTATGCTGATAAAAAATTAGAAAAAAAATCAATGTACATTATAATACTCTATGAAGGTGCATTTCTATGTATGGAGCATCTTAGGTATATTATACCATGATAGGAAAAGGAAATAATTACAGTATATGCTACTCACCAAAAGCAATCAGTATTTCATGACAACTGTCAAGATAGGTTTATTAGAGTAGGCTGAATTAGAAGACAATATGCTTTATGAGGAAGACGGAAGCATTATTAAAACATAATGCACATGCAGAGCGATGCATGCATTACACAGAGACAAGCTAATGCGCCCCAGGTGAATTGGTTTTAAACAGAGCTTTATTTATTTAATTTCCATGTGCAATGTTCTAACCAAGAAAGCATTTCCTTCTATATCATTTTAAATAACTCCTTTCTCCTGCCTAGTTCATCTGGTAGTCCCCATTTAATACCCTATTTGCCTTCACAAAAACAACTAATTGCATTAATCAAAAATTAATTGCATCAATTAACTGATGTTTTGTTTTAAAATTTCTACAGTAAAATTAAAACTGTGCTTGAAAATTTGGACCAATATTTTAATAGACCCACTTTTCTTTATTTATTTGGTACATTTGTTCAATAAAATCAGCCTCTCCCTTTAATTAAACACATTTTATACTTTTATTGTCATTGCATAAAGTCCAAAAGACACAACAGGGAATAACTTATTGAGCCATTACACACTTCCTAAATGACTGAAAGCACTTAGTTTCACCTCAAATGTCACAGTGCACTAAAGGAGGTGAATATGATGATGATTATTAATATTAGCAATCACTTGGCATTACGCTGTCACACTGACAGTCTCCCCTCCCAGTGATTGTGACCAGCTCTGGACCCAGCCCACCATATCCTGCAGCCCAAACCCTGCTGGGATTGACCCCTGCAGACCCCCTGCAGCCCTGTGCTGCTGTTTCTCTCCAACAACATGGGCAGAGGCTGGATGTTGGCAAGATCCAGCACCAGAGACAGCCCTTGGCTCTGGAGAGTCCATAATCTTGAGTAAATGAAGTACTAGGGGAAGCTGTGCCACAGGTTTTGTGCCTGATTCAACCAGACTGAACACTGAAATGCAGAAATACACCTCATGCAAACTGTTCTTGCCAGCTCCTTAAAATACACGCGGTCCAGAATGGGTTTGCTGAACAACTTTATTCCAAACTAACATGAAAACAAGCAGGATACTTGGAAAAGACAAAGGATGGAGAACATGATCCAGTTTTTAAGACACCAAAATCCTCAAGGCTCAAAAGTCCTGCATAAGGTCTAGCTAAACCACAACGATTCTCCAAGAAATACTTCAGCGTAAGTTTCAAGCTGTAAGCAAGCCCCGCGCTGCACAGGACAGCACTGCAGGCTCACTGTAGTCCATTTTGTTGCAGTACATAATTTCATTCAAATTCTTAGGACTTGGTTTTGGTTAAAAAGAGAATCTCTGAAAATGTCTGTCTCAATTATGACTTAATATCCTTTGCGATCATTTAAAATTCCATCCAATTAAGTTAGTTTTTGCAATATGCCTCAAAAAACTTCCTATGTGCAAAAGTTCCCTCTATTTATGTTCCCTGGTTCTAAGTGCTGCTGCTGTATTGATTACTATAATTCAGCTCTAATTGCACTTTTACAAAGCAGAATGAATAGATTACAGCTGAGCTAGGAGGAAGCCAGACATCAATTATTAATACAACAGAGCTGGCCTTTACCATGTCTGTATTATTTACCTTGGGGACTTGAGGAACCTGCTGAATAATATTTATTCTTGTAAATTAACCACTTCAAAATATTTGTTTCCATTAAGAAATCCAACCAAACTAATAAAATATAGTTCCAGAAAATGCAAACAAGCCCCCAGTGTCTGTAATGATATATGAAAAGCCAGCACACTTTCTCAGGAGGCGCAGAGTTGGTATTTCAGAGAGCAGCCTATATATCCCTCCCCATGAAGGAATGCAGCGGGCTGATCTCCAGATTGGCTTGCAGCACAGGTTCTTTGGATTCTGCTTCAGTCATTGCTATTATTGCTAGGATTCTTTTTGCCTCAACAGGGATCCAGCAAGTGAGATCTTGTGGGCTGTTTCAGTAAGGAGAAAAAGACAGTGGTAAAGCTGCTATATCCTCAGTGCAATTTTTCTTTTTTACAATGCAATTACACCATGTCCAGTCTCCCAGCTCCATTCTGAGCACCACAGTGCCCATATCCCCTCTCCCCCCTTATTGCTGACTCTCTCCCTGGTCCCACTGCCTGCCTGTGCATCCTCCACTTCTCGGCTGCATTGCCATTAACAGCAGTTAATTCTGACACAGTTTATACTCTAACCTTATAGCCTATGGCTCTGGTCAATGATTTGGCTGTATCAACTGTCTTTCCTCTATATATTGCTAAGCAAGGAAGAAATTAAATGATTCCTCTGCCCTTTCTCTCTTCTCTCTGGATGCCTCACATGCCCGAAGAACAAAGCCGTCCCACTTGAGCATCGCCTGCAGACCCGGCGTGCTGCAGAGCCCGCCTGGCCCTCTGGCCCCGGGGCTGCATGCACAGGCCCTTCCGAGTGCGTTTCACAACTCCACATGCGATGCCATCACCCATGATCTCCCTTCAGTATTTAATCACTACTTGGAAGGCAGCTCACAAGCTGCACAGACAGAGCCTGTGCTTCTTCTGCAGGTAAATTTCCTTCAGTGAATAAAGACTGTGCTTAAAAGCTATTGTTTCTGGAATAAAAACATTCACCAAAACTAATTCTGTAAATTTCCACTGTCTCATAACCAAGAACTCACTGTACAATAATTAATTAGTTAGCTATTTGCAGCTAGAGCTGGAGGCATTCATCATCTTTCCAAAAGCATGCATATCACCATCTGTAACATCCACTCAGTACTTTGGCTCTGAATTTGAGGTAACACATTTAGCACACTGGTTGCTGTTAGTAATTTGTTACAGAACCATAAAACGTGAATTCTGTTGTGCTGCTCCTCTGAGAGCACAATCCCAGCATTTGCCGCTATGGTATAGTCTCTCATCAAAAAGCCTGGAGGGAATCCAGTGAAATCTGTGTGCAGTATTCAACTGCTATTCTACTGCCAGAGTATTAATCCAGCTCTTTTTTCTATCTGATTAGAGGAAATTACCCCCATTCTACCCATTAGGCATCTTTTACCTTCTCCTGCAATATATATATTTGAATTTCTTTCAGTTATTTGGAAATAGGACTGGTGCAGAAGTAGCCTAGTAACTGTGCATCTGTGATAAAAATTTAGGACTGGATCCTACCTGAGAAAAAAAGACACCAGAGTGCTCCTCCTCCTTTGATTTACCCAGGAACAGATTAGAAACCCTCTAAGCAACACAGTCCTTGATTATGAGGATTCTAAGCAGGGAGAAGCAAGGCAGAATGACAGCTCTGGCTTGACGAGGTCCCTCTCCACAGACATGTTGTCCTGCAGAGGGGTGCTGGCACCCCAAGCCGTTCAGCTCTCCCTTGGGGAGGACAGCCAGGCAAGAAACCAGAGATCACCAGGCACTTGCCAGCTACATCCTCTCACCCCCAACCTCTAAACATGCTACAGACATGGAGCTGAAGACACCCGTATCTCATTTCAAATCAAACTAAAGACACAAACTTGTAAGGCAGGCCACATCGGCTTGACTATACACCAGCCCCCCTGTTTAACTGGAATACTGTGCAGTGCTGAATGAGTGGGTATCATCTGTACATTTAACTGTACAGCTACTTCTGCCAACCAAATAAAAAAGGATATCAGGTTTATTTGAGAAGATCTGCTTGAAAAACATAAGGTAAAAACCGCCTATGGTCAAACAAAAACAATGAGATCAGCGAGCTAGACTTTTTCCCTGCCAGATGTGTGCGTTCACGTGTGTGCTTTTTCTTGCTTCTTCCTTGTCACATGAGAAATCATTGTCTTGATCTGGACATAACCTTTCAGTGCATTTTTCTTTCTTCTGATTTTTTTTCCTGTAAGCCTTGAGGTATTAGATAAATATATGTTTAGTGAAAAGTTTCTTTAAGAAATGGAAATGAAATCCATCTGGATAGGAAAAAAAATGAAATCCTTAGTCTAGATGTCTTTTAGGTGTTTAGGTGTTGAGGGAAATATACTGTATAAACAGAGTTTTAAAGACGGCTATGAATATTCATTTCCTCACATGAGGAAAACCACCCTTATTGCAATATCCAATTAGCAGCCTGTTATATCTTGAACAGACATAATGATATTAATGGCAAGTTTCTCCTCCCAGATTTAGTCCTCACATGAATATTTATCCACATTCAAATAGGAATGTCTCTCATCTTAGAAAAAAAAATCATGAACTTTAATAACAATTTCAGACAATTTGATAGATTTGTATTTCTTCAAGTAAACAGCTTTGTATTAGCATATGAATGTTACCTGTCCTTTAACTCTGTCAGACACTTGTCAGACACTGACCATCTTGTTGCATTTTTAATAGCTTACTCATGAGTTTTTTCATTAAATGGTTTTGATCTAGCGTTAGCTTTGATGTCAGCTTGAGAAAGAATTTTGCCTGTTTGCATATCAGTGAACTAGAAGTTACCTAGGAACACTTTATCTCAGTCTAAATTGAAAAAAAAAAGAAAAGAAAAGAAAAAAAATAAAGGCCAGGCCTTACACAGCTAGACTTGCTTCTCTGTTATAACACAAGTACCTGAGGAAAACAAATTAAGTAGCATGAAGGGTATGATGAAGATATTAAAATCGGTATTGAATGTAGCATTGTCTTCACTCTTCCTAACTGCAGTAGAGCTTTTTGAAAATTGGTGTCCATTTTGCAAAAAATGTTGGCACTTTAACATGTAGGGTTTTTTTTGTTTGTTTGTTTGTTTTTGGAATCTCAGGGGAACTTAAACTATGCATTTAATGTGGACTAACATATAGGGATACGGAGAGAACCCATTGAAGGCTACGGAATGAGATACATTTCTACATCTGTGTTATCTTTGTTATCTTTTATGCATGTCTGACAATAACAATGCATGCCTGACACCAGGGGAATGGACAAATTTTTTCCCAAGTGGCTCACAGAGAAGACGTTGAGCATGATGATTGCTAAGGTCACTAATGGATTTCTAGCAGCAAAAGACATTTTGCTCTTACAGATTTCTGTTTCAAGTTTATATGGAGATTATTCCTAAAAAAGGGAAAATACAGGGGATGAAAAGATCCTTCCATCCCAATTTATTTATTTATTTATTTTGACCTTGGTTGACTAACCTAGATGTAGAGCTTAGGGATATGGTTTAGTGGGGAGTGTTAGTGTTAGGTCAGAGGTTGGACTCGATGATCTTGAGGTCTCTTCCAACCTAGAAATTCTGTGATTCTGTGAAATAAGCATAGCTTTGATATGAGAATATCTTTATCATGAACTGAAGACAGGGTCACACAGGACATCCATCTTTAAATTAGTGTTCACTCTTGGATTATAACAAAGTATATACTTTGACATGCTTGAGAAAACGCCTCTTTTATTCAGTATTTCCATCAGTTTAAAAAATAATTCCTACTTCTTACTTCTTGTTCTTAGATAACACACACTTCCTGTGCTACATTGCTTCAAATCTAGTCTAAAAGTTAATGAAAGTGACCTCTTCCCACAAGAAATCCCACCTAGCAGATCTAAGCAAACAGATGCTTCAGAAGGTTGACAGCAATTAGATAATCCACCCTGATATACGAAGGGATTTGCATGCATTTGTTTTTACACCTACTGTGACAGATGCAGCCCCAACGCTTTCTTGGATTAACTTGATTACTTGTCATCTGTTTATCAGGTACTAGTGGCTGAGATGAATTTCAGGGTAAAATAGAGTAGCAAGGAACTCGCTACGTCAGTGGACTGAAAGTGTTCACAACTGCTTCAATTCCTGATCTACAGAGGACAAATGGGAATTGCCATGTGGGTCAAGCTGATGGTCCATTTCATCCCTTTTCTTACAGTGCCCTAGAAGGGAAAATAAGGCTGTACAGACAGAAGTGGTGGGTGACCATTTAGAGACACTATCCCACCTGTCAACTGACAGGCTGCTTCCCACTAACTGTAAGAGTTTACACCTCTTCCAGAAGGATGTCTAGGGTTGAATTGTGTTGGTAACAATTATAACTTTGGCTAAGAGCCAACTGTAGTCCCTTTTGAAGACTTTCATGTTTGCCGGCTTGTCCTTCCACTCAATATTCCTTCACTTTATTTTCAGTACTAGTCTCAAAATTGGTCTAGAGGTTAATCTTCCAGAATGTAGATCAGACAGCTGCTTACTCTGAATTTTTGGTGGTTACTTAGCTGTTCCTATACTGTCTTTAAAATCAGTATAATTTGAGGCAAAAACTTAATAGAAATGCTTGCTGTTTTCCCAATTAGCTGTATGCATGTACATTGCCCGTTGGGAGATCCAGAGTGTGTTCAGCTCTCATAGCTGTCACCAGGCTGCTCTAATTTTATCTTACAAACTGTTGCTCTCCAATACACATTGAAAGTAGGAAGAACGATGCAGCTAAAAGCTTAAGTCTTCTATGGTGATTTTAATTAAGAGTCTGTCACCATCTGAATTATTATTACTGTTACTTTAGGAATTAAATTTCAATATAAATTATTAATAACAAAGTCTGGCAATCATGATGTCAGCCAAAGTGCCTCAAACAGGTTTAGCTTACATTATGCCTTTTGGGCCACTGGGGACAAAGAAATTCAGAGATTGCTTCCATTTGAAAGAGAAACTGTGACAATGCCAAATACTTCCATAATTAACTGCTAGTTAGCTATGGAGATGGTAGGTGCCCTGTCCCTGCCTCTCAAGCCATGGCCTTCCCCATGGCACTCCGGTGGGTCCTTTCCTGGGTCCACGCCTGCTCCACCACTGGGCCTCCAGCTCAGCCAGCTCCCCTCTGTTTGTGCCCTCTTACATATGGACCTTGGTGCAATGAAATCCAGAAAAAGCCCCACACTCCCTGTGTATGCCACAAATACGTTTGCTTGAATTATAAATAGTGCCTGTTTTGAGGTTGAGAGAAACAGATGCGTAGCACAGTTATAAACTCTTTTAAGGGGAAAAAGGCATGTATACTCAAGCTATAACTGGGTTTTATCAAACCATGAGAAAGTCAGACAAATGCCAAAGAAGTCTCCAGTCAAAGCCTTCACCGAGACACACACAGAGGGATGCAGAACGGGGGGGTTCCTCCAGTTTTGACTGGCATGTGCATACGGGGCAGGGCTCCCGACAGCCATCTCACAGCACTGCCTCCAGCTCTGCTGTGTGGATACAAGTAGAAGGAAGCTGCCGTTCCCAGTGAGAATGGCACAAATGCCCACTGCCTTCAGCAAACAGGCTGGATGCACACCGTGTGGAGAGATGAAACGCTGCCCGTTCCCAGCCTGTGGTGCACCAGGCGAGTCACCTCCAATGTCAGCATCCCTGCTGGCCTTCAGCGCACTTGAGATTGGCTTCTCTTCTGGATTTTAGGGAATTATAAGCTACAGTACTAGGAAGAACTGGGTCACAGCTGTACCTGATAACTACTTGTGTGACTCGCTGATAACAGCAGCAGCCCCAGACTCCACCTAATGCAACACTGGAAAAGTGAAGTAATGCAACAAGCAGAACTGGATTGTGATCCTTAAGCTCCCCCTGCCTGCATCTACAGGCGTGTGGCAGTGCTCACTTGGCTAAAAATAAATAAATAAATAAATAAATAAATAAATCTTTTTTTTTTTTTTTTTTTTCCCTTTTGAAAAAAGGGAATTATTTCCTACTTGATTCAGATGTTCCTTATGTGTCTGGGCTGAGATTCCTCTCTTTTTGCACTCTGTTTTTTCCTCTGTTATTCAATTAACAAAGGCATGGATCTTGCCAGATGAAGTGCAGATGCAGCTAGTTTTTCAGCAGACAGATGCGATGTTTTTACTGTACCCCAAAGGCCAACCAAAACTACAGCAGAGAACAATTGAGCATAAAATAAAATTCAAACTCTAAATAAGAGAGAAATAATCTTGGCAGCAGCTTGAGTAGAGGTGAGTGACTAAGAAAAATGTGGAAGAGTACATATGTTTTAGAGAACTGAAGATTTGTTTTTCATATGTAGATCCTGGTTATCTTTTTTGCTAAGTGGTACTTAATTATACAACTTTTCTAATCCTGACTATGAATTTTTATAGCCCATGCAGGATAAGTCCTTAAAAGCAGCAGTTTAAGTTAGAGGATTTAATTCCAGGTTGTCAGCAATGCAGCCTTTAGAAGACACAAAGCTCTCAGGTGAAAAAAATGTCACTGATTTAGGATAGGGCCATGGTTTCACTTCTGCATACAAAAATCAAATAATTTATATAATTTGTTTCTAATTGCTATAAAGTGTCAGGGTATAGGAAGCATTAGAGTGCGCTGATTTCTTTACAAAGAAAAACACAAGTATAAGAGAGTGTAATCTTACTGTATTTTTCACCAAGAAAAAAACTGTCTTGCATAAACAATTTATTTTTATATGTTTACCAAGGCTTCACCTTAGATCATTTATTGTCTGAAAAGCAGTCCATTAACGTTTCAGACATCTGGGGCCTGGCTTGCATTGCTTGTGTTTCATTCCCAAGCCACCAGCCTCATGTGGTGCTTGGAGAGCTCACAGGATAGATTTTGTACAGGTGATGTCATTTTTCTCCGGAGTGGGTCTGCACAGTTCACACTCACCACCACCATCACCATCAATTCACAGCTCTCTCTAAAAAAAATCTGTCTGGCAAGAAAAGCTGAAAGTGCGTTTAGAAAAAAATCGAGCGAGTCTTCGCCTTTCACAGCCGGGTGTCGTCCACTCGGTCTGATTAACTGGCTTGGCAGCCACTCTGCCAGAAAGCAGCATGCACAGCATAATGCAGTGCTCCTGCACAACTTTATCTTAACATAAATCATGAGATTGTTTACAGATACTCAGCAGATGATACACACTCTTAGTCTTCAGTTCAGACTCTTTCAAATGAGCATTAAAATAATGGCAGTTTTCTCTCTTCAGACAGATCGAGGCGTTGCTAAGCCCCAACCTGCGTGCAGTTCAGCCCGATGTCAAGGACCTTCACTGAGTCTCTCACATGCAAAGTGGGGCCAAGACCTTGTACTTCCATCAGCTGTGTTTTCCAAGTCAGTACCTCAGCATGCAGCTCCTGATGTATATCACTGCTTAATGCCGTTCTTTCAAAACCCCCCTCAAACCACATCACACGCGTGGGCCAATTTTCTACTTCACTTCCGTACTTCACACAAGGATCGGTGACACTTGAAAGGCAGCTGAAATGTCTCCTTTATGTATGCTGTGTACAACGCAATATGGCATCTTGAGTACATTAGCTTTCATAGTCTCACATTTAAAATGTAAACAAAATAATTCCAGTGAGATGGGGAAGATGCTAAAACTTATCCAAATTAATATTTAGCTTACATATATGGTAAAATATCTTAATTATTGGGGATATAGACGAGAACCTAAAAATATCCTAATTATTGGGGATGTAGATGAGAACCTTATGCGAAGCAGATGTAAAAAGAAAGATATCGCTCAAGGCCAATGGATGAGGGAAAGACAAACCATTTGTTAGGGAAGGATGAACAACTTGTTGGCAGAAAACGAGGCAAAGATAAGCAAAAAAGACCTAAATACTGTCCAACAGAAGGTCAAGTCCAGAAAGGTAAAAAGTTTAACCTCCTCTTCCTCGTTGCCGTCATCCTGAAAGACCCCTGCCCATGTGTACTGGGTCTGGCTGGGATGTTAACATTCCCTGCAGCAGCCCATACAGTGCCACGCTCTGCACTTGTAGCTAGAACAGCAGTGGTATCACACCAGTCTTGTGTCTGCTGCTGAGCAGGGCTGACACAGCATCAGGACTTTCTCCAACCCTCCTAGGGGGTGGGCAAAAAAAGTAAGAAAAGAAACATCACCAGGGCAGCTGACTTAAACCAACCAAAGAGATATTCCATACCATATGATGTCACACTCAGCAATACAAGGTGGAAGAAGGAGGAAGAGGGGAGGGGTGGGCTTTTGTTGCGAAAACGTCTGTCCTCCTCGCAAACACCGGCTACGTGCGTTGAGGCCCTGCTTCAAGGACGTGGTCAGGCATCGCCCATTTGTGGGAAGTAGAGAGTAATTTCTTTCCTCTGCACTTCCACATAGCCTCTACTTGTTTTGTTTTGGTTTCCCTTTCCCCCTCCCTTTTCCCCTCCCCTTTTTCCCTTTAGTTGAATTGTTAAATTTCCTTAATATTTTTTTTTCTTTAATTACATTATCCTTATCTCAACCCATGAATTGTTCTTTCCTTTACTTCTTCCCCTCCTCATCTGAGGAGGGGGAGTGAGAGAGCGGTTGTGGTGTGGTTGTGGTGTTTAGCTGCCTAGCACAGTAAAACCACCACACCACAACCACCAGGATACATTGTGCAGGCACAACCAGAAGGAGCTAAGGGCAAGGAGTATGGGAATGAGTACTTGGAAGAGGTCCGTCTTTTCGGGGAAAATAATGAATATGTATTAGAGCTCATGTAATATGTAACAGTATTCATGTATAAAACTGTTAGAGATGACCAGGCAGGTGCGCACTTTTTGAGGGAAGCTATTCCCAGTGCGCCCGGTGCACCATAATAAAGTATACCTACTTTAGAACCCTGTGGTTGTGGAGTCTCTTCTGCGTGTCACCAGGATGCAGGATTTCTACTTGGGTCTGTATGGCCTAGTTTACTTTTTCTGACAAAACTCTTTTTTTTTTTTTTTTTTAAATAAGGAAACTTCAATGTAGAAATTCTTTGAACTGCCCTGTTCCTTGCTTTCTATCTAACTCCAAAGACTTCGAAATCTAAGCAGCACCAGAATAGTCCGCACACTGAAACATGCACTGTCTCCTTCCTCAGGCATAAAGAAAAGTTACTCACGACAGGCATACCCATTGATCATTAGCTGAAAATATTCAGAACACAGACCCATAAGAGACGATGCATTATGCTAGGGCTGAGGGCTGTCGTATTTTATGCAATTCGCATCTTTAGTGAATCAAGATTATTACGTCCACCAATCGAAGTCTGAACGGGGAATCAAAGAAGAGCACTAGGCTTTCAATTTTCTCATTGTAAAAAAAGTTCAACAGTTTTGTTCTGGACCCAGAACCCTCCCAAAGCTATAAGCTATTCAGACTGAGTTCTCCAGTACAGGACTCTGCTACAAATCTGAGTTACATACTTCATTCCTTTAGTTTCAGCGTTTTCTGAAATTCAAGTTTTGTTATACAAGGACAGTACAGCTTAGGTAAAATAGGAACCAGGGCTGGATATGGCCACGGTATGAATGCTGGGCAGCCACAGGGGCTTTCTCCATCCCAATCCAGTAGCGCACAGCCTGCAGGACACACTGGGGGCTGTGCCTACAGTTCCCTGGGACTGGAGTCACAAGCTAGCTCCTGTAACTGTGGGACTACTTACAGGTTTCATAAAAATATCCATCGGCTACTTTCCTTTGGGAATTCACTTTTCTTCCCCTGCCCTGTGCACTCTCCACACCCTCTAGCCACCCCCTGGGGAGCTGACAACCCCTTCAGAGGGAAGGAGAGCTGTGGCAATCATGTCTCTTTAACAACACTTAACAACACTGCATAAATACTTGGAAAAATATGGAAGAAGCTTTTACAGTAGCTGCATATCATAAGAGAGATTTATAGGCCTATTAAAAAATTATTAGGCTTTACTTCTTCTTCAGTGACAAAGCTGCTTTCATAAAGTCTCGACAGCTTCATACCCAGAGTCTGCAGGATGTTTACTTTCACATTTTCAAAATGCCATATTTCTTTCACCATTAAATTTTTTGTTTTGCTGTTTAACATAGCAGTTCTCTAAATCTTCTGATCTACCAATTCGGTTTAAAAATATGTATGTTACCCTGGAAACACTTTCAAATGGACAGCATGACTGCAGGGACTGTTGTAAGTAATGTGGTAAAATGTTATTAAGTGCTTGAATAACAAAAATACACATGTCACAGATCGAAGCATGCAAGCTGAGCATTGATTGCGGTTTCAAATTCTGATACACATCAATTGGACTTGGGGACCTTTTTCACAATGGGGAAGTCTTTGCCGCTGAACCTGGCAAACAGGGATGCAAGTCAACAAAAAGATCAGACATTTTCACATTGCCAGCTCTCAGCCTCTCACACTGATCAACCAACAAACACGAGGGTTAAGTACTGACTTTCATAATCCTGATGGCCAGGTTGTTTCTAAGTTCATATGAAAACCCTCTTCCTTCTCTTAGCATCTGCATACCAATTCCCAGTGACTAGGAGGACAAGTCTGTAGGTCTCTCTGCTTACTACAGCATCATAATCATATTTTTTTTCGTTTCAGTTGATTAAACTGATAATAAAACCATTTGCAAACGTATTTTGTATTAGAATTCATAAAGTATGAATCACGGCTACTGTAATACATGAGCCACAGATGATACAGCTGGACAACAACAGTTACATTCAGGAGCAATTACATAATTTCATTTTAATTTGCTCCAAATTGAAATGAGGAAAAAAGATCAAAATTCACAGATTTTTGAGCTGAAGTGGTAGGCTTAAATCATCCTACTCCCTCAGTTTCATTTGGGTTTGCCTGGGAGTAAATCACATCAAAACCTGCCCAGCATAAAGGGACTTTCTTCTACTGACAAAGGCAGTCCTTTGTGTGAAACAGACTTTTCAATGTCATTTTGTTTGCTGTTCAAAATGAGCTATGTCTATCTGGAATGTATTGCTTGCTTCCGTAAATGATAACGGATCACAATACAGTTGCCAAAAGAAAGATTATTTCTAAGGAGGATACCAAAGCTCTGTATTTGCTGTCAATGCACTTGCCAAGACTTCTGACTATCACATCCATCAAGTCTTCAGTGCTGGATAGGTGCAGACAGCAGTTACAGTCAGACCATGTTAATGAATTAAACACAAGGCTGTACAGGAACATTCATCATAATTTACATGTTAAAACATGCAAAGTCTCAAGATAAGGAAAAAATGGTTTATTCACGTTAATCCTAGTTAAACCATATACATTTTTTCAACATACCTCAAAGCTAATAAAAAAAAAAAAAAGATGAATGTGACCTGAATAGAAGACTGATTTCAAACCTAGCTGAACCCACTCACAGAAACAGGTTGCAAAATTGCACACGAGCAAGCAAGAGACAAAATGATTTGAAGTTTTCCATCAGATTTTCATCTGTGATCTACAGCCCCCACTGCGCAATCCAACCCACTGAGACTATTTGGCAATGCCAGCAAATCATCACTCACCTAGAAAGTAATTAAAATTCAGTGCTACCACTAGCATTATCTGCTGTTTGCTATTAGCTAAAACAGGAAAGATGCTGCAGAAAGAAATGCTGCAATACTCCAGAGCACTGAAGTTTGGAAGTAGAATGGCAATGATTTTCAAGATACTTTGCTATTAAACAACTGGGTGTGACCAATTTCTTCATTTTTATGGAGCTGAATACCACCTAAAATTGAATGAAGCAGGGCATCACTCTTTATTGCAACATATATTGTTTCCAACTCTAACCCAGTGGAAGAAAACTATCAGGCTGAGATTGGCTAAAGTGCATCCAGCTTCACGAGACAAGTTCTGTACTTCCTCTAACATCCCTAGAAGTGTTCTCTTATGTGTCAGGTATAAAAGAACTTTTTTTTTTTTCCTCTATCTGCCTGCCTTAGCATCAATGAAGTAAGGGATTCGTGATGTTTATCAGCGCAAACGTTATACAAACAGCTCTGGAGCCCAAGGGATGCATGTAATTAATCCCAGTAAGCACACTGAGGAGACATGGAGTTTCTCACATGCATGTTTACAATATTTAATCTCACACTTGTTTTATTATTATTATAAGCACTCACTGTAGACATAAAAGCATGGAACCTATACTATGCTGGGTCCTAGGAAGTTCACCATACACATAGTGGCACAAGTGCTGTTCCTCTCAGCCACCTAACAGTAAAAGAAAGACAACAACTTTTGAGATCTCAGTATTTTCAGAAGCATGAGCAGTGTCCTCACATTTTCAGATACCAGCAGTAGTGAACAAATGATCTTGAACAATAATGACCTGTGGTCAGAGCTGAAGTAGATAATAGAATTAAACATTTCATTTCACTTGAGAAGGAAGGTCTCTCTGTGGGTCCCTAGGAAGAAGAAAATAATGGAAAAAACTAACCATAACAGCCACACAAGCAATAACAGAGACTGCAGACAAAGACTGCAAGAAAGTGTAGGACAGAAGACTAGAAAGGCCTTACTATTTTTCCCATGTAGCGGTCAGCATGTAGTATTCAACATGTATATTTCAGATAGGACCACAAAAACTTCATACTTACGTGGCTTTGGGCTAGCAATTAAATAAGTTAAGCAATAGAAGTTAATTTTAAAAAGAATAATTTTAAAATCTAAAACAAGCCCAAATGCAATGAGATCTTGCAGACGGCACACAACTGCTCTGCACCTGGATAATGTCACTACCAATGTCCAAGTCTTAAGAAGTATCCACAGCACTTTACAAGAAAAGGACAAGAGTGCAACAGGAAGACACATCCTTTTGTTTCTTTAAGCACTGTGGGTTTTTTCCACCTCCTTTTTATCCTAAATGTTTTATGTATTTATTTTTTACAACCTCTTCCCATCTGAGGTAAGTGCTTATGACCTAATTCTGGGCTTTGAGAGTAGTTTGTTTCCCCTTCTATTTGCCATGATCTCGGGCTCTTTAATTACAACAGCAACATAAAGGAAAAAAAGTGTCAAGTATATTATAATGTTCCCTTTTCATTTTGAAAAAGTGTTCTTTGCAAAATATGGTATCAGATTAATATAGATATGGTATCCCTAATAATTTACAATAGGTAATTAGACCATGGACACCTTGAAGAGCAGTGCAATTATTTTTACATTGTCTGCAGCTAGTAGTTAAGAACAGCAGATAAGCTATTCCAAGACAAGTCTATTAAGATTGTGGCTTTATCTGAGCCTAAAGATACCCTCTTTCCCTCTAAGTTGCATACAATTCAAAACCTGACAGATACGTGTGTTAGAACCTTTTTCATAATTCCAGTAATGAAAAATAAAGTCATTATAAAGGCAGCCAAGTGAGATTTGTAGTATCAGCATTTTAAAGTAACTTCTGAATACATTAAAAGATGTCACTTACTTATACCCCAAATCTCTGAAAAAATAGTGAATATGTAAACTTTCTTAATTATTCCATCTTTCAGCCAAATATCATCAGTGCACTGGATGCTTACTGGATCCAGTTCAGTCACTTTAAGCTCGCTCCATAATTCCATGCTTTGGTAAATGGACAGTGCAGAGCCAGAAAGGGTGTTTATGGCTACGCTAAAAGCTCAGCTCAAACACTTCATCAGCCCCACAGGGAAGCAGGTGTGGCAGGAGGTTTGCGTCCTGTGCCTGGAGCAACCCACACGCTCCAGTTCTCTCTATTCCTCCCACGTCACCTGACTCTGCTTCAACCTCTTGCAGGCTACCTTTCTGTGTTTATTGTTGTTTGTTTGTTTTGTTTTCCAGGATCTCCTTGTTCAATCCATGCAGACTCCTGCATGGATTCAGATCTAGACCAACTCATGTTGTGGCAGCCAAGGCTGCCCCCAAACAGTTATTTCTTGTTGGTAGATACCAGGTCCAGCACAGAGCCTCCTTTCACTGGTTCCTTGACCGCCTGTGTTAGGAAGTTACCACTGATACACTCCAAAACCCTCCTGGATGCAGGTGCCCAGCTGCTTTGCCCTTCCAGCAGATACTGAGATGCTGAAAGTACACCATGAGGACCAGGGCCTGCAAACATGAGGCTTCTTCCAGCTGTCTGAAGGTTTCATGTATATCTTCTTCCTGATCAGTTGCTATGTAGCATACAACCACCACAATGTTACCTGTGTCAGTCTGCCCCAAAAGCTCTCAGCTGGGTCACCACCCTCCCAAGGCAGAGCACCACGCACTCTCTCTGCTGTCCTTCATACAGGACAACTTCCTTTCTCTTGCCTTCCTGCCCTCAATTCTGTATCCATCCTTGCCAGCAAAAATCACACAAATGAATAATTTTGATAATAATAACATAACCATAATAACTGTCTAAACTGAAATGGGAATCTAAACCCATGGGATCTCGCAAGTTATAATTCAGGAGAACTGTTTGAGGAGTTAAAAAAACAAAAATTCAAATCTTAACCTATGGCTGATTGAGCCTCACACTAACCCTGAGAGGTAGTTATGGGAGTACAAAGGAAATTAGAGCAGCTGAACCAGTCACTGGGGCATTATGTAAATAAAGTTAGCTGAGTAGCATGTGAAAGAAAAAGTAAACTCACCCTTTGAATACATTTAAGTAAGGCCTTTTAGTATCAATAGGACCACAAAAGCAAAAGTGTTAACCATGGCAGCGCACAGCGGGAATGCTGAACATGTAGTTCATGCAGACTTGTGAATATTCATGATTTGCAAGTGAAAAGAAAGGGAAAAGGAGGATCAAGAAAAAAGGGCTGCCATTATTAGTTAGCAGTCACTCATTCCACTTCTTGTACTCTGCAGCCCCCAAGCTATTACAGCAGTTTAGTCATGCCTCCCTGAGCTCCCGAGTACTCCAGCATTACGCTAGTAGTGCACTACCCTCATCGCTTACTTTGTTTTTAAAGATAATTCCCCCTTTCCACATGTATTCAGCTGACTCCCATGCTCTCTCCTAATGAGTTGTGTAGAAATACATACATTTATCCTAATTAGAGGACTAGGAAAAGAACATAAGCATTTCCTATGCATTAATTATAGATACTGTTTTTGCAGATCCTACCCAATTTCCAGTAGTGCGAACACTCATACAGCAAATTCACAAGTCCCATCATTGTCCTTTTAATCTGATTTCCCAAGCAGGGGTGAGCTCAGGATGACGGGAAGGCAAAGCCCTCCTGCCTTCCTTAGCGAGTGACTTGCAGGCAGTATGAAACAGAAACAAGAAGAAATATTGCCTCTTGGAAGAGCTCTTGCCAGTTTATGTGCCGGTGGGAGCACTGACGATTAAATGCCAGCTCCCATACCCATGGGAGAAGCAAGGCAAAAAATACTGCCAGCAATCGCCCACCCAGCGAGCAGCCTCAGAAACAACGTGCAAGGTCGGTGAAGGGAGCTGAAAATGCACCTTCCGATGGAGAAGTGAACGTAAGCCCCCTGTGGTAGCTCCTGGTTAGGGACTGTGCATTTTGCTTCTTTCTCAAAACCTAACAATCACATCCAAATATTCTGCAGTGTAAAAATCCTGATAAGACTCTCTCCATATGGCAATGGTGTATGGTTTGCACTCCCCTCTGTGGATCCCAGAGTGCTCAAGGAACAGAGCCTTCCAGCTAGACCTGGTAAAAGTCTGCAATTCCCACTGCACAGAAAGCTTTGAAATGAACCAGCCTGGGGACATATCTTACAAAATTAAAATTCTAAACAAATTACTTTCTGTATAAAATAGGGACATCCTAAATATTTTGTTCTGATGTTGCATTCCTCTCCTTTTATATTGTAAGTTGTATCACATAATATATGTAGGAATATTTTAAAAATACAAATAAAGCCTAGAGCTTGTCAAAAATCTCCCCAATATATATATATTTTAAAAATCAGTCACCACTTTTTTAGACCATTTTGGTATCAAAAAACAGGCCTTTTCTAATAAAATAAATAAATAAATAAATAAAAACACTTTATCAAGATTTTTTTTTAACACATTCTTTCTCCAGCACTGAAGGCAAGAGTACCACTAGGCCATACAACGTATCTCCCAGTGCTGGTTCTTACACCCAAGTCAGAAGCCACCAGCCAGACCTGCCATACGACCAGCTACACTGCCTACTGGAACTGCTTTCGGAATAGATGATTATTCTTGCCCTAACTAGACCAAGAAGCACCCCCTTCTGAAAATGAGAAATTATTTTTCATCAAGTTTTATTTCATGTACTAGACAGAGCACAGCAGTAAATTTCTCACACACAGAGACGGGATGAGGAATGGTGATGCTGTGAGTTGTTTACGTAGAGCTCATCTGCTATGCCTTGCCGAGCAGCGGTTTTCAACAATGATTTCAAAATTGAATTTGAAATTATCGAATTACCATCAAAGTCAGTTTTCTTGGGTACGCAGGAATCATGGATACACACCAGGAATGCATCCAGCAGGGAGGACTCGGATCATACACCATTAATTATTTTTCCTGCCAGCTTGCTGCCAGCCTGGCTCAACCCATCAGCCCAGGTCTCCATGTAGCTGCTCAAACCCCACAGCTTGAAGAAAGGGGACAGCAGACCCTGAGCTTCTTTGAGCAGCAATGGTGACTTAAAGCCTTCGTGCAACTTTGGCCTTAAATGACAGCAAAAGCATGGCTGAAGTCGAGGCAAGGGGTTTGCAGGGGCTGTGGCACCTGCCCCATGTGCAGAGCAGGATCAGCGACCACACCAGAAGAGCCTGCCATGCCACAGTGCCCACCTTCCCCAGCATCAGATGTGCCCGGGCCACCGGCCCTCCTGTCCCCAGCAGCCCCATGGCTGGCATCGCTCTCACACAACTGTCCACAGCAACAAGCAAATCACCCTTCTGCTAAATTGAAGCCCTTCCAGAACACCGTAACATCACTCTTATTGATTTATCTATTTAAAGTAATGTCAGGGTTTTGTCATTAATATTTGATTGGTATTTTTAAACCCTTACAAGAATTGCACAGACCATAAAAATGTGTTACAGTAAAGCACCATCGTCAGCACAGCGTTATCCCAAACCACAGGGGATGTTGGTTGGCACTGTTTTCCACATCTTAAAGCTCTCACAAGGTGTCAAGGTGCCATTATGTCATTGCTAGGACTTCTGAACACACAAGGATTTAAAAATGTGATTAAATAAAAAGACAAGTGGCAGAACAAAACAAAAAATAAAACTTGATTTACAAATAATCATAGAATAAAAGAACATATGTACTCAGTGAAAAGAAATTCAACATAATGTGGATTGAGAATTTACACGTTTTAGCTGTCTGGTAAGCAGACAGAGGAGAAAGGAATTATATAGATGAATCAATGATATATTTAATGAAAATCAAATATTTTGGGGACTTAAAAATCCTGAGAAGTCTCAGATATCATTCATTTTTATTCTACCAAGGCAACAAAGGGAAGTAAAAGTTGTCTTTGAGCTATTTTTAAAACTACCACCATCTAGTTGAAAGAGAATTATGTTTGGAAAACAAATCTGGGAACGTTTCATTGCTCTCTTACTAAAGCTCCATTTCTCTTCATATACAACTGCCCAGATTTTTCTTTAACCATTCAATGTGTTATGAATAAGTTTTAACCAAGACTTCAAGTGACAGGATTAGTTATAATGCAACTCAAAGCAACTTTTGGCCTCTGTCTGAAGTAGAACATTTAAAGATGTTGCCTCTAGTTTTCTGTGGATACAGTGGACATCCAGGATGCTTGATTTCCTTTTCACAGACTTATTCCCGGCTGTATGTCCCCACTGGTCATTCAGAAAATAATTCCTAAAAGTCACAACTAATGTCACACCAAAAGAGCTTTTATTCCCACTTCATTTTGCTCTGCAATCACTGCTCTCACTGGTCTTGAACAAACATGTGCAGGAGAACTATGTTCTTAGATCAAGCCTTGCCCCTAATACCTGGGAAGAAAAAAGCTCTGAGCAGTTTGGAAGCAATCTATCAATACCTTTAGCTATGACAGTGCCCTGTGCAGCACTGCAAGGGGAATCAGCTTTCATCCCTCTTGACAAATTATAAAGGCAGCAACTATACAGTTAAAAGGTAAATATGAATGGAATCAAGAGGGAAGGTCTTTGGGCATTGACACGCTGAGCACATCTCCAACGTCCTTTCAAAATTCTCTTTGAATACCTACACAGAGCAATTTAAATATACAAGGTTAAAAACCCAACTTCCCAAATTGTAAGACTAGAGAATGTAGTTGATGATGAGATCCGAACTAAATGTAACTCAAAGAAATAGGAAAGAGAAGAAAAAGAGGTAAAAGGAAGATAAATATATGCTTCATATACAGCACTAAATTTTAGAATTTACTACAGTGAAAGATTTTCACATAAAAATCTAGTGTTATAAATGAAAATCTCTGTCTATGCCTGTTTCTTCAAATGCTGGAGAACAGTACAATAGATCTTAGGGTACTTTAAAAGGTGTGCATTACCCCAATTGTATTTAGTATTCTGAAAATATATCTCACAACTAGAGCAATGGTGCTTTTGGAATCAAGGAGAAAATTTATGAAGAAATCTCATCAATGAATTTATGCAAGACCTTAATACAACCACAGAATTAAAAGGCATTGGTTTTTCAAAGTGCAGAATAAGTTTAAAACGGTTCCAAGAGAATAACGCAGCTCAGAAAGCTTATTAGCATCCTATCCACACTAACGACCTGCAGGCAAATTCAAGCTGCCAGCAGTAACTGCCCGAAAAATTGGCAAATGAGCCCAGATGCCTTTGATGGGAAAGCATCTCCCTTAGTGTGACATCTGATGCCTCAAACTGCCATCCCAGAATGATACGTTTGATAGAGTAAAAGGTATTCAAACATTCACCAGTGTTATTAAAAGCATATCTGTAGCTACTTGGCTTAAAAACACCAGCTTTTACTTATAGGACAGGAATCATTTTTAAATTACCTTTAGCTAGAGGTGGTAGCACTACCTAGCATGTAAGTAGCCTGACTCCAATGCGTGACCCAGTGCAGTAAGGCTGGGAGGCTGAAATTTTACACTGTGGGTATTTGCATGTCTTTTCAGAAAGTTTCAGATATAAGTTTTTGAAAATTACTTTCTGAAGTGAATTTAGGAAAAAAAGGCATTATTTATGGCAAAAACACTTAGAGCTTTCTGTTGAGATGCTCTAGTATACCTTCAATTTTTGCTATAATCGATATCCCAGTTTCTGGCAGTTCATTTGTCACTCAGAAATTATCCAAAACATGGCCCGATTATAAGCCTCTGATTCCTTAGATGCTCTGATTCCTTCACGGCAGTAACTAGTGTACTTTTTAGAGCTAAATACTCCAGTCATACCCCAGAGCCCACGCAGTACCTGCTGCGGCTCCTGAGGGGTAAGGTAGCTGGGGAGGCAAAAGAAGGGGACTCCATGAAGCCTCCTGACAGTCCCCAGCTGGGGACAAAGAGGTGGCCTGATTATAGTGGGGCAGTCTGTCTGCAAGAGCCAGAGGGATGAGGAAAGCAGAGGAGAGGGGCTGGCAGCGCTGCGTAGGGCTGGGTGGTTGCTGTGGTTCAGGAGCCAGACACTGCACTGATCCTGCTGGGAGCTGCACTGCCACCACTGGACTGTTATCACAGCCCACCCACAACTCGGTGTCTTCGTCTACACATACAGGATGCCAGCAGGTGCTTCCACTGCTGTTACCATGCATTTCACATGCAATTTTAGCTCCTGGGAAGGCAAGAGCTACAATCAGTATAAATCAGACACTTCCAAGAGCAGACTTCCAGACAACACATGGCAATCGAGCATATGGCACAGGTCTGGCACAAGGTACATGATATACTTAATCCACTCTGAAAGAAATGCCAATGAGCCCTAAAGAAATGCTTTCAAGTGTGAATGTAATTATTAACTTCCTTGTCATTTAGGATTCAGCCTTAGAAAGTTATTTTGTTTTAAATGTTTTTACATCATAAAAGTATTGTTGTGCGCTTTAAAAGCAGGAAAGAATAAATATTTCTTCCCCACTCATTTCTTTACTGAAAGGTACTGTACAAAATTTCTATTTATCTCGTACAAGAACGTTGTGTTATTTTCTCTGTCATTCATTCAGTGACATGCCCCTAAAATCTTAACAGTATAAAGACTACTAAATGTGTCAGAGCTGTTAAAAGCAGCACCAAAATGGTAGGAAAGTAACCACCCTCTGCCTTTAAGTGGTCGTGAAACCACTAAAAGCCTTCTAGAAGTGTTCGCCAGTCAATTTCTAGTCTCACGACATAACAGAAAACCCAAAACTTACAATGGAGAAAACACAGGCAGCTACAGATGCCCACTCAAACACAAAGACTAAAGAACTATCATACTTATGCTTTAACAAGGTCCAACAAAGCAACTTAATTCCTCTCCCGAATTCTGGCTCTTCAACAGACATTCCCCCCACCAAGGTAGGCTTGTGGGGTTCCTGGAAAACAGCAAAAGTTTTGGTCTACAACCTGAAGCCAGCATTGTCAAAGAAGCATTTTAGCATCTGTGGAGGCCAGAACACAAGCAACCTGACATCACCAAAGCACAGCCTAACACTCAGCACCCCCACACTGCCAGTCCTGAGCTGCTGTAGTGGTGCTAACAAAGAGTGACATAGACAGCATGCTTTACTAAAGCAAATAAATTAAGGCATCACTCAGCACCTGCAAACAATCAATCAAAGTTTTTTTTTTTTTTAAAAATTATTTATTTATTTTTTTTTAATTCATATGAAGATTTTGTAGGAAGTGATTGTAGAATTTACGGACATTCAATTACAATTGAAAGTTTAAATGTTACACTGTGCTTTCATGGCACTCTCTAGGGCCTAGAACAAGTTCAGTTCCATTAAGGCTGGACATGCTATCCAAGTTTAATTATGGTCTTACTCTTTATTTAGGCATACACTTTCACACAGTTACTGTGCACGGTGGAAATGTAAACAAGTATACTGTGTGGACATCCTGTCATTGGCATGCAGAGCAGGATACCAACTTTGCTCTTTGATTTCTTGTTTCTGCTTAGGCAACTGGTTTCCCTTCTCCACCACAGTATTTCATAGCTGAATCCCCTTTTTATAGTTAATTCCTACTTAGTTTATTTAAATGGACAACCCCATAACCAACAGATTTCAGACAGCAGAGCTTTTTGGTTCATATGGTCAGGTCTCCAGGGACAGATTGTGTAAAGGGCAAATACCAGCATAACCCGGTACAACATGTTCTGTGTTACAGTCCTGTGTTTCTCCTGTTTTCATATGGAAAGGGGTGAGTGCAAATGCAGCTTCCCACAGTTACTGTGCATACAAGTAGATTTGTGCTTTACCACATATGGTCCTTTATATGGAGCAGATTATCTTGGGTGTCATCATGCGGCACTTGCAGGGCAAGCAGGCGATCAGGCCCAGTCAGCATGGGTTTATGAAGGGCAGGTCCTGCTTGACAAACCTGATCTCCTTCTATGACAAGGTGACACGCTTAGTGGATGAGGGAAAGGCTGTGGACGTGGTCTACCTTGACTTCAGTAAGGCATTTGACACTGTTCCCCACAGCATTCTCCGCAGGAAACTGGCTGCCAATGGCTTGGACTGGCGCACGCTTCGTTGGGTTAAGAGCTGGCTGGATGGCCGGGCCCAGAGAGTCTTAGTGAATGGAGTCAAATCCAGTTGGAGGCCGGTCACTAGTGGAGTCCCCCAGGGCTCGGTACTGGGACCAGTCCTCTTTAACATCTTCATCGATGATCTGGATGAGGGGATCGAGTGCACCCTCAGTAAGTTTGCAGACGACACCAAGTTAGGTGCATGTGTCGACCTGCTCGAGGGTAGGAAGGCTCTGCAGGAGGATCTGGGTAGGCTGGACCGATGGGCCAGTATGGGCCATCAACAGTATGAAGCTCAACAAGGCCAAGTGCTGGGTCCTGCACCTGGGGCACAACAACCCCAAACAGCGCTACAGGCTGGGAGACGTGTGGTTAGAAAGCTGCCTGTCAGAGAAGGACCTGGGAGTATTGGTTGACAGTCGGCTGAATATGAGGCAGCAGTGTGCTCAGGCGGCCAAGAAGGCCAGCAGCATCCTGGCTTGCATAAGAAACAGCACGGCCAGCAGCTCCAGGGATGTGACAGTCCCCTTGTACTCGGCTCTGGTGAGGTCGCACCTCGAGTACTGTGTTCAGTTCTGGGCCTCTCACTACAAGAAGGACATGGAGGTGCTTTGCTTGAGCGAGTCCAGAGAAGGGCTACGAAGCTGGTGAAGGGTCTGGAGAACAAGTCTTACGAGGAGCGGCTGAGGGAGCTGGGACTGTTTAGCCTGGAGAAGAGGAGGCTCAGGGGTGACCTTATCGCACTCTCCAGGTACCTGAAAGGAGGCTGTAGCGAGGTGGGGGTTGGTCTGTTCTCCCACGTGCCTGGTGACAGGACGAGGGGGAATGGGCTAAAGTTGTGCCAGAGGAGGTTTAGGTTGGATATTAGGAAGAACTTCTTTACAGAAAGGATTGTTAGTCACTGGAATAGGCTGCCCAGGGAAGTGGTGGAGTCACCATCCCTGGAGGTCTTTAAAAGTCGTTTAGATGTAGAGCTTAGGGATATGGTTTAGTGGAATATTTGTTAGTGTTAGGTCAGAGGTTGGACTCGGTGATCTTGGAGGTCTCTTCCAACCTAGACTCTTCTGTGATTCTTTGATTTATTTATTTATTTTGTCTGCCCAACTCTATTGATATGAAATGCTTAGTCTCTAGTTTTATCTTCTGAAGGTTTCACAAAACACTGCCCTGCAAGTCTGGAATTTTCTAACATATTTTTGAAGGGACCCCAGTGCCACATACAGCAGTCTACCAATATATATACTGTTGAAAAGACATAAATTATCTACTGAAATTTTCCCCAAAGATGCTTATTGAAAATACAAGAGAATCAGGAAGATTTGCACTTACTGTATTTTCTAAATCAATGCTACAACTTGAGCTCTAATTTATGAAAATCTAATATAGAAACAAAACACTATATTAAGAAGTGAATTATCATCAGGGATTAGAGGAGGACTACAGGAATTTAAGACCAACTAATTGAGCCCCAAGTAGATCACTCCTGAAATATGCAACAGATCCTGCCCCCTGAATAACGAACGAGGGTTGGCAGAAGTACTGAAACCATTGCCAAGTTTATAAATTCTTGTCTCTCACTGAGGTTACAAAGTACACAGCTCCCAAATGACAAGCCGCATACCCTTGGGTGTGATAAAATTTCCCATAAAAGAGAAAAGTAGCTGTGGTAGCTTGAATCATTTCTCCAGTTCAGGGTCAAACTCTCTCTCCCCCCAGATATCCACAGTGTGTGCAATGTCAATGGGAACTTGTGCATGCATCCTGGAGTGGAACTGAGTTTTAACGTACATAAAAAACACCATATTACTGTCTATTATCATAAAGCCTGAGCCTGCTATTAGATCCATAGTATAAATCAGAATTAGCTCATTTGAAGGCAGTGGAACCAAAACTCTAAATGCCATGAACAGAATTAGGTCCTCCAATCTAGGCTCTCTACCATGTGGGTAGAGATGAAGGACTAAGAGTATGTATCTGAGGGAAAAAAAAAAAAAAAGTTGTCAGCCTCAAGAATTATGCTACCAAGAAAACCATGTTAACAAACACATGAAATAATTTCCTATAAAAATCTGTTCAGGAGAGGACAGGAGGAAGAAAAGATAGACACAGTTACAGTGCTATGTTTCTTCAAGGCCAGAAAAATGCAAAATTAAGCAGGAGAGATTCTTTGTAGTTAGCATGAAAAGCAGCATCTGCCAGAAAAGATGTTCCCTGGGAGACAAGCAGTGGAAGTGCCTTTTGACAATTCTGATCAAGAAGTGTTCTAGTTAGTATTCACGATGGCCATGATGATAAATTAAATGAATAATTGTGGTTCTTTGTCAAGACTTGGATAGTATCTGCCTACAATGCATCAGTATCAGTGCACTCTTAATTACTGAGTAAAGGACAGACAGAACAGCACCAAACTTTTCTACATATCCTTTATGCTCAGAAAATGACAACTTGATGTAAATTATGGCATACATTACAAAAGCAAACACTATGCTTCTTTTCATTATCACTCTCTATACATGTGTAGCATTCTGAAGAGCTGTTGGGAGAGGGTTGTTAAACAAGATTCATCAGGCTAAAGCAGAAGCTACAGGATCTGAGATGATAAAAGTCTGAGGACTGAATTTTAATTGTGCACATGGATACCTATCTTACAGTAGCTATCCAGAACATGCAGCAAAATACAGATTCATAGATATAGAGCCTACTTGCATATAATGGATAAAGTTTGGGGAAGTAATAGGATAACATGGAGACTTCAGCTTGTTCTGTGAGCTGTTTCCCTGCTTTTCTCAAGATTAAGGCTTCTGTCCATCTAGACTGACGAAGAGTGGAGTGCAGAAAATCCTCCATAAAAAAGAAACAGAAATTTCTTCCCACTAACTCACATCTGCTTTTACATATCTATCTAGTCATGTCATTATCCAGAACTGTGCTTTTGCTTTGGGGCATGGTCATCTTCTTAAGATCATCTGTGGTTTTACCGAGCATTTTCCCAAATCATCTCAGGAGAGAACATAGGATTTTAGGCTGTTCTCCCGTGGCACATAGTTTGGCTTTTGGTCTTTCACCAGAAGTTTTAGGTTTATTCTAGAGCTGGCAGGTGTTTCGTGGGTGGCAGTGTACAGCGAGATCTAGAGCAGGTATTATATGTACTCTTTAAAGCTAAGGCTCTTCTGTGCATTTCCTGTCAAGAACCAAATCAGGTTATATAAACCCTGTGCTCCTCTACTCTGGATTTCTCCCATTATAGATTTTTGCATCTTGACTTGTTTTGCTCCGTACAGCCTGGTAGGTTTGCCTCAGAGAAAGACTATTTCCAAGGAATTCTAGGTGATGCCCTCTGTTTTAAATCATTTACCAGATTTGCTGCCTCTGAAAATCATTTTACTCCAATGTATGCTGCATCTGAATAGCATGTCACTTTAATACATGCTTCTCAAGATTCTTAATATTATGTATGCTCACTGCTTTATTGTTTATATAAGAAAACCTAAATTAATGATCAACATATCTGATGTAATAGCCCAAATGCTTGGTACAGAAGTTTGAAAAATAGGAAGTGAAGCAAGCAAAAAAAAGTAGTCCTGAAGCTGCTATATTATGATATTATATCTGCAGTGCATTTCTACAGCAGGAACTGTTGCACAGTGATTGATACAATAAACTATTGGGCTGGAAAATTGCTATTGAAAACATATAATCAACCTTCTGAACTCTATAAACCCAAGGAAATGTGAGATGCAATTCTGCTTCCTCAGGTCATGTATGACTAGTCGGTTTAGGTGTCAACCTTGGAAAATGGAGGTGAACAAACTGCAGACAACCACTCTTAGAGGAAAGTTTGTTTCGCATTTCATCATCCAATACATGTAGCATAAACTTTCTGGGCTTGTCACATTAAGGGGTGTAGCTGATTAACTGTTACGGGTCCGCTGGGATTCAGGGTACTGAACTATCACAGTCACAGGTTCACCAGTACCGCATTAACCGCTATGGGTCTGGTTGGATTCAGAGCACTGAACTACCGCTGTCACGGATTCACCAGTAACGTATAACCGCCCTTACTCTAGTCACGTTCAATGAGAACTATCACGGCTAGGAACAATGCAGTTAGGTGCAATTTATTACAGCAACAGGACACAGGTTCTTTGCATTGCTGGCGATAGTGACTGTCTGCAAAAGCAAGCTAGCATGCATGAATACACAGGTGCGCAGCCTGGAAATTAACACGTTAAAAGGCACAAAGACTCTATAGAGATTTCTAAGTTTCTGCGGAGACACACAGCATAACCAAGTGTTCAAATCTCACCCAAAGGCGTCCCAGTGGGCAGTAGGGGGAGAGAGGCTCAGCCCGTCGACTGATGCCAGGGGTCAGGAGGTCTTCGGGAGGGTGTATTCCCTCGTGATGGTGTCTTCCCCAACATCCCCCCTCTCTCAGGCCAATTTATATTGTTTTCTATCTTTTAGGTGGAGCTTGAGTGACTCCAGTCAAGCATGTCTTAGTTATGACCGGTGAAAAGTTTTCCCATCTCTGTTTAAAGGTACAGGCTCTGAGAAATTCAGAGCGTGTGCTCAGTGAGGGGTGGTCGCACCTTGGAGGCGGGTAGCTTTTGGGATGGCGGTTTTGGTATTATAATGATATTATAATGAGCAAAAGTACACTAGAGTACAGCATTTGTCAAAACATGCCAGGCCGTTGGCCCAGGGTAGCACAAAGTGCTGCTTATCGGTCTCGGTGTGCACAAGAACAACCGAGTCCCCACCCGGTCACAGAGCCTAGCCGTGGTGTCTCCACTCCACTCTACGCCCCGTGCTGCTCCTTAGAGCCAGCACACCAGGTTCCCCCAGTGTGACAGCATCCAGGGCTGGAAGCCTAGGGAACACTCAGGTAACGCAGCTACACGCTACCCTGAAAGCCTCTTCAGTGCTGTACGTTTTCTTTACAATGTGAATGTTAGTTTTATTTTCCTAGTTACTTTAGACAATTGCTCCACAGGGCTCCAAGTGTTTTGCAGGTATACAGTGCAATGATATGGGAACTGCAGATCCAGATAAATCTCAATTGCTCCAGATGTTTATGTATTAAATGAATATAGAAAGATTAAAGACACATATTTAGAAAAAATAAAGAAGTTTGCCTTTTGATTCATTTGACTTGATATTATTTGATCTGTACTGCTTCTGTTTGATGATAGCCTGTGATGTTGTATTGCATATGAACTATTAAAATACCTCGTCCTCACTAGAGGTTGAGGTGCTGTCCCCTTTGTACGTGCACTCTGCCAAGGAATTCCTCTGCATCCAAGGTTAAATCATAAAAGGCAATTCATTATTTGGCATAGATAGGAAAGAGAACTAATAACACATATAATTTACTGATCTCTAAGATATTGTCCCTCAGTAATGGATCTAAACCCTTGCCATTAAAAGGCATTCATCTTTAATATAGTCCCATTGGTAAAATCCATGAACTAACTATTGATTATAATTTGATGTTTGAATACATTTGTGCAATGATTAAATCTACCTTTATCATTTTAGAAGACCATCGGGTTAAAATTTCTCTTTTCATGCCAAAGCACTAAAATTCCCTTGAGATGTGATTCCTAGCAGGGTTTCTGAACTGCCTTCTTCAGCAATTAAAATTGATTGAAAATATTGATCAAACAGTATAGTGGTTTGGATTTTATTTTTTTGTTGGAGTCTCCCAATGCCACCAGCAGATACCAAATCTGTCCACAGCAGAGGCACTGGCTTAGCAAGGTGAGCACACTTGCCCACTGTAACACCTTTGCCGTTTTCAAGCACTAACTACTTCAGAAGGCAATGACTGTGCCAGCATTTTCAGAGTATTGAGTTAGCTTCTTGAGACGTCAAAGTTTTTTGGAGAAATGTTATTGACCCACAGGCAGACAAAGAACAAAGAACCAGACTGTATCTCAGGAGTTTCATCTGACCTTCTGATCTATAACAAGCTATAATAAGCATTTATGCTTCAGATCTTTATAGCTCTTGCTATTAATTTAGGAATACTGGGATCACCAGATCAATAGCTGTTGGTAACTTTTTACTACCAACTTAAAGAAGGTAGCTGTTTATAGAGTATGGATTTCTGGTTCTAATCTTTACCTTTAGGTAGTCCCACGCTGAGAAGAGACACAATTCAGTTTTAACCTACATCCAACTACTCTTAATTCTAACCTGGGCTTCTTTAAAGTATTACACTTGGTAGAAAATCTGGAAACTAACTTTTGATGAAGATTCTTGGCAAAAACCTCTTTCATTTGTGCAAAGGCTATTTTACTGCTATCAAAACCTTGCATTATCTCAACCAACCACAACTTGCTGAGTTGAAAAAGCCTTTTTATCTAAAGATAGAGCTATACTCTGTGTGACAGGTTTCTGGATCCCCAGAGGTAGAATAAAAAGATCCTATAAAGATAAGTATTTTAAGATAGCAAGGTGGCTGATTCTGTAACTCAACATTAAAGGGTGTTCCCAGCGTAGAGGGCATGAGTTAAAAAAACCTGTTCACTGCCTTCTGATCCAAACACCCCACGAAGTATTCAGCCTCCTGATTTTCTACAGGATAACTTTCTGGCCAAATTGTCTGCTGCTTCTTAAGCTCAACAACATCTCTGCTGAGCAATTAGGACATTGTTGTCTAGACACAGGGCTAGACAGTTGTAACTGTGATGCTTACGTACACATTTTCAGATTTTACCCTTCCTTTCATTCATGTATCATAACATCTCTCCATGATGGCATAATCTGTGGGGAAATGGCTCTCCAGACCATAGCACACACTGACATGACTGGACCAGACAGGATTTGTTCAGATTCTACTCAGATTTTCTTCCAAACTCTACAGATCATAACTTCAAAATGCATCATGCAGAAGGATTGCATATAAAAGATTTATGCCAATGCATGAAATTATCAGAACTTACTTCTGAATAGTTTCATAATAAAATAAAAATGTTCTGGACTTTTTCTAATTTATTTAAGAGAAAACTGTGAATTAAAACCATGAATTTTAATTGCTTTTGAGAAAGTGAGAGGCATGTAAAATGAAGATGAAAAGAACCTCACCAACTCTTTTACAGTTTGGATGAGCACATCAGGACTAGGAAACGTGTCACTTTTCTGAAAAGTCTTTTTACTTCTCTAATGGGGTATACATACAACTTTCTGTTTATATTAGTACTACATCTTAATGGGCAAATGCAGAAGACAGTAGAACAAAATTCAGTCTTTTCATGCTGCCTTGGTGATTACAGGGACTAATATATGCCTACTTCTCAGATGGTTCACAGCAGAGGGAAATGGAAACATGACATTGCTGTATTGTCCTGGGGTTATCAGAGGGGCACCCTAACAGAAAGTCCCCGAGGTCCCACCAGTGCAGAAGAGTTGCAAACCCAACAGCCCATGCCTGGGGCTCTGTGCACTTACTGCTTCCCTGACATGAGTCCTGCTACAGGCCCGCGAGGACACGCTGCTCTCAAACGTCAAGGAAACAGCAAAGCAGTCAACAGAGAGTAAGCTTTATAGTAAATTTGATCATGCTATCTGATAAAAATCTGTTGGTTATCATGCCTGAGCAACATACTAAGCCCAGAAAAGCTCCCTCCTCTGAATTAAATTGATATAGAGGTGAATGGACAAATGAGACTAAGTAATAAAATGCATCATCCTCTCAGGTTATCAGCTGGGCTTCATAATACTATGGCATCATGGGTCATGATTACTTTTTTTTTTTTTTTTTTTTTTTTTTTTTAATTCCGTATAAAAAACTAGTTTTTTCAGCTATTTTTTTTCTTGAAAGTTTGTCCATGAAAATGGGGTTTAAATATACTTTTTATAGATGAATGGTTACATGCATTTATTAAAGCAGACAGCAGTACTTCATATCCTATCTCCTCTGCCATAGATCATGTCAGTGTCTATACTGACTAGCGAGATAGGACCCTAGGAGGTCTATATTTAGCTTATGACGACTGCAGATTGCTGTAAGTGATTTGTAGAATGGTACATGAATGAAGTATGCAATGTTTCACTAGCAATCAGCTTTGAGTACACAAACACAATTTCAAGCAAAGTATACATTTTAGAAACGGTTAGGAAGTACTACCAGGAATTAAAAATCAGCACACAACACCTCCTATATCATCCTATGTTAAGTGTTCTATTTAGTACATGTGTAAAATCAATTAACTTTTAAGCAGTCATTTTAAAATTAAATAGTTTTTAAACATTTAGTCCAAATCTTACTAAAAGTGATATTCCAACCATTCTCAAAGCTGCTTGATTTGAATTATGTGTTTTCAAACAAAATCCAGGCCATAATATCACTAGCCATTAAAGTGGTTACTGATGTTGTTGGGCTCACCTAAGAATAAAAGAGGGTACCCCAGAGAAGCCTACTGAGGAGGACAAAAAAAAAAAAAAAAAAAAAGTAATCATGACCCATGATGCCATAGTATTATGAAGCCCAACTGATAAAAAAAAGCTAAAAAAGCTTGGCAATGAGAATGGTAGATCCCACAGAAAGCAGCAGATAAGAAGCAGATAGTGAGACTAATATGATTCCTGCAATCCAAATGTGGCAAGGTATCAGACAATGACTGCATGTATGCATGGAAAACAAACTCCCTACACTCTTTGAGGAGCCCAGAGTAACCTGTAGGAAGATATCTATGCAAATCATCCATTTTAGAAAAACAGCCAGCAAAACTTAGCACATATAAATGCTAAAATCACTCTTAATATTTTACAGCTGCATAATACTCGAACTGCTTTCTAAATAAAAAAATGAATAGTAGTTTAATATTTCTCATTAATTACACAGTGGTAGCTATTGTATATGCAACAACAACAACAAAATCCATATACTTTTCCAAAATCTTTATCATACGGCATACAAGGTTTGTATTTAGGAATTAGCCTTTGATTGTTGCCATTGACACCATCCAGAGAGACAACCAGAAACTCTTTAAACAACCAAACAAATGGTAACCATGGCCTAGCGCATGGTCCCAGAAACATAGAAATAAATACTATTTTTAGTTGACAGGTAGAAATTGATTTGGTGGGTTTATCTCATTCTCCATTTTAAGAAAGACAGCTGAGAAGGAAAGAAAGAATGTGGGACACAGTGAAAATGGCCAACAGCCTTGCCAAATTCATACATGCAGCACCAGGTCTCCTTTCCCTCCAATTTGTTTAAAAGCATTTCCGTGTTGAGTCTCCTCACTGAAACAGGAGGAAGTCTACATAAGCACAAAGAAGAATTGATACACTACGATTCACTGGAAGACAGACTGCCTGGCTTTATGAAACATTAGTGGTAGGTTGAACCATGCTGAGAGGGCCTGTGTGATCAAAAAGTTGAATTATACCAGCTAAATTCTGAATAGAAACAATACAGATCAATTTGGATTTTGGAGTGAATATTAGTAAGACAGAAGCAAATCAGTTAAAATTCAGTGATTATTCAGAGGACATTGGTAAATTCCAGGGACAAACAATGACCCAATACAGATAAACAGGAATGGTTCAAGAATTTTTGAATTTTGACTAAATTCTTCCCTTGACATTAACACAAGTATTTAACTCAATGAGTTAAATAAATGAGTTAAAATGAGTTAAAAACTCAAAACAAACTGACCTTGAAGTAGCAAAAGTTTCAAGAGAAGGTGAGCATGTAAAAATCGAATAGCATTCATATGCCAGCTTACATGATCACAAAAATAACTTACTGCATGGAAAAGCTTTAAACACATTTTCAAAGGGACACTTTACCTTGGGCAAACATTACCGGGCAGGATAGTGATCCTGGTGAGAAAAGAGAGGATGGAAGTCAGCTAGAAGCCTTAGAAAAGACCACCAGTCATCAAAACCTTGTCCCAAGGTGCCTAACACAGAAGCCTACACAGAACTATGCCTCTGCCAGACGCCCCCCATGGCAAGAAGTGTGCTGGGACGATTTACTGTCAGTTCGAGGAACAGAGGAAATGCCTGGGGATGCTTCAGTTTATCATAACATGTTACCCCCAGATGAGCTTACAACTGAGTGTGAGGGAAACCTTCAAAAGACTGGAATAGTTGCAGCAAACTGAGCTGAAAGCACATTTAGCTTCATGCTTTGGCAAGGAGCAGAAAAACAAAGGTAACTGGCGACAAGCTATTATTATAGATTGCATTTGACCAACTGAAATTATAATGGTGATCAAAGATGCCAGTTATATGCAGTCCTCTAAAGCACTTCTCCATGCACATCATCTCATAGGCTTCATTGGAAACTCTAGCGGATATCAGGACATTTTTTTCTTGCTGAACGTACAGATTTTGTTATGCCTACTATAGGCCAAATCCCATTTTTCCAGGGATTTTTCTATTCAGAAATAAATATTTGGGAAAATATTTTGCTGTTCCTTGGTTTTTAAGTGAGAAAAAGTGGGGTGTCTTTATCTTGGTTGTTGTGCTGGTGAGTAAGGTGACTTCTGGAATATTTGAAATAATGTAAAATCACGGTTATTAAAGCAACAAGAAAGAGAAAGGAAAATGGCAAAAGGATGTTACACCAAAACCTGCTACACAGGTAAACGTGCAACATATTGATAAGCAAGACTAGCGTTTGAAGCCAGTCTCTCAACAAAAGAGCTTATAAAATATGTGCTACGAACTAATTCTTCTCTAGAAGACAAAACGAGTTTTGCTTAAAAGACTTTTTTTTTTTTTTTTTCCATTTCTTGAGCTTTAGTTACATTTCTGCTTGTCAGAAGTTAGAATTAATTTTTACAGAACAGCTATTTCAAAGTGGTATGGCAGGAACACTTTTGTCCTGCGAGTGCTGTGGCTTAGCTGATCCCACTGGACACGCAGCCCGTGAAGGCACAAGCACAAATTCAGCGCCTTGACTCGCCATGGCCAGCATGGGAAGAAGGCCGATGGGTGCAGGAGTGCTGCAGGGCCACCATCCCTGCAGGGCTCCATGCCACAAAACCACCCAGCACCGCAGAGGCAGCAAGCGCATTCATGCTGCTGGCACATCCCAAGCCGGCCACCAAGTCCCTTCCATCTCTGGGCACCTGCTCCCAGCTCCCGTGCTTCGGCTGCTGCCAAAGAGATGCTCTAAATTTTCTAAATCACTTCTGATTTTTAGCTATGGCAGATCACCTGTGGAGTTAATACAGCACTTCTAAAAATCTGTCGTATTGATTTGATATTATATGCCTCCACAGAGCTTTTCAAACAAAGCAAGCCAGGGAAGCCCTGCTGGAGGACGCGGCGAGGTGTGCACCCCGTGTAGCAGGTTGGCCAGCGCTGCCCCTGCTGTGTCGGGGCAGACGTTTGCCACTTATGGGGTCCCTGCAGAAACAGCTCTGTGAATTGCAGCTTTTTGAAATGAGGAATCTCTACTCACCACAAAGACATTGTAAAAGGAGAAAAGCTATTTTCTATTTGCAGTACCATCTTATCTATAGCATATGGCTTATGCAGGGCTGAGTAGATGCTGCTTGCTGTCGATCTGCACCAGTAAAAGCCATTTCAATACTGTAAGGGTTGTTTCAGTATATGTTTGAATCGGTGTAACGTATGGTTTAGAAGGAAATTATTTTAAATTGAGGGCAAAAAGCCAACTAAAGGCATAGCTACATTTAATGCACATGTTGCATAGACTAAACATTTTTGTCCTCATAAACATGCAGCAATTTAGTTTAAGACAAACTTCTCAGGTAGGGTGATCTTAATCATGTTTTCCCGCAGCATAAAGATTATTTTTGTTCTGTAGTCTCTCAGAAGCAGTACGTAAGAACAACCCAGTGTGGATTTAAATTAACTGGAGCTGAATTCCATTGATGATAATCTGTGTTTTTTAATTATTTTTGTCTCTTCTCAAATGAACTCTGTAGGTTTTCCACCCCATTGTAATAATTTTCTTAAAATTATATTTTAATAAGCCTAGTGGCATAGCAGCAGTGCATAAAGCTGCTATGCAAAATGCTCTACTTCCAAATACACCCTTGGGTTTCTATTAATGGCATTTATAAGTTGAGGTTTTACATTTCAATGGAGAGTAAGAAAACACATTCTCTACGCCTTTTTTTCCCCTCCATAATCTGAAGCCTCCAGAACTCTGACCCTGCCACATATGCAGGAGATAACCGCACCCTTAGCAGCTTGAAATCTCAATATTCTGGACTGCTGGCTGGAAAGGAAATTCAGCTACTTCTCAAATCAAAAGTATAGGCAACAGGCACTCTAGTCAGACACCGCAAGAATACTTTATTTAAACAAATGCATCTTACTAGGGCATGCATGTGCCAACCCTGAAAACATGCTTAAGGGCTATGTAGCCATATCTCAGCTAAATTTTACCAACCTACAACTGCTACCAGGAGTTAAAACAGTGAGGTAGGTCATTTTACTATCTAGCAAGCTGCCTGCCAGCTGGTTTTCCTGGCCCATCCCAAGCAGGTATTCACAGAGACCTCAGGACTGGAGGTGAGAAGCCAGGAAGGCTGTGCTGGGCCATGCTGCAACCACAGCTCCAGCACTACGCAAAGACATTTAGTTGGTCGAGAGAAACAGTTTTATAAAGAGACCCTGAAAATCCCAGACATCTAAAGGTATGTTAAATCTAAGGAGGTCTTAAGCAGTTTGGTTATTCCTGGCTGTGCCTCGTATAGCCTCACTTGGCTCCTGACTGCAAGAGAGATTTGGTTCCCACTGAAACATGGCTGAGCAATGTCAGAGCTGACCCCACACTGAATACTGTGAGCATACAAAAGGGACAATTGCATTTTAAATCCTGCCTGGTGCATAAATCCTGTCACTGGAGGGGGAACAATGACAAGGTGATACTGTAACAATGGTGCATCTGTTACACAGACAATAATTCAGGAATTATTAGTAATAAAAGCCTCTCCTAAACCTCACCTACAGCCCATCCCAGAAACAATGTGAGGATTCTCAAAATCTTTAAGTCTTCATCCACATTTTTTTCCTCAAGATAAGTATGTTGTTTTTCCTAAGGAAATCGATTACGCGTATTGTAAATATTATAAAAACCTCAGGGGCAAATTTTGATCTCATTTACCCTAATTTAGATCCAGTGTAACTTCACTGTGGCAATTCAAAAGGACCAAAATTAGTCTGCAAGTTTTTGGAGAAAAATGAATGTAACTAAGTGTGGAAACTATCCCATAAACCAAATTTTATTTGGAAATAAAAATGGTACTACTGCCTGCCTATTTTGCAGGCAATAATAATAAAAAAAATCATCATCTATGGAACATGATTTTTTTGTAATGAATTATGGTTTTTTACATATATTGCACATTTCTATATATGCGTATTATCCTTAAATTTTAAACCCAATTTGCATTTAAAAATATGACACTGCAATTTGATTTTCCCAGATGTAACATTCTTATTAATCCTAACAACTACCCAGCTTTTTTACATTTCTATTGTCACTGTTTAAAGTTGAGAAGAGCCTTCTAATTGATCTAAATTGCATATTCAAATTAGCCATTTATGAGCTCACATTAACATACCGTACACTCATTTTATTTAATTTGGTCCCCAAAATGTCACCAAAGTAAATTTTTTAATGTATTAATTAGTACAAATTCACAACGTCTGAAACCATAATAAATTCCTCTGTCTGAAACTTCCCCCCTAATACAACTTCTGTGGTTTTCAAGGTTTAAAATGTGCAAAATATTCCTCCCCCACGCCTTCCCAAAGTAACCTGTAGCTAATACAGCATTCTGCAGCCACAAGTCTTGCTTCCCCAGGTTCTTTAACATTTATTTACACAAAAGCACTTTTGTTGTGTATCTAACAAGAAGGAAGAAATTAGAAAAACCCTCTGGCATTCTCTGTATAGGGGTGATAATGCCTCAATACATGTTGGTTTTGTTTGTGTGCATTTGAATGTTTTCTTCACATTCAGAATGTTGCAAACATTAAAAAGAAAGCTACATTAAAAAGAAGTCTTATTTCTGGTTCAAATATTTAATTTGGGGACTTTGTTTTCTCATTTTCTAGTTTACCTACAATAGGAGGGGTCACACAACTCCCTGCCTTTTCAGAGCACCTCTTTTCCCCTAACTGAACACGTGGGAGATTTCCTTTGCTGGAGAACGCAGGTGGCTGTCCCTTACCCCCGCTACTTCACACCTAACTTGGCAGCATACAAAGTAAAAATAGTTTCATGCAAGACTAGATATCAATATCTATGTACTTTTAAAAGTTTTAAACTTAAAAGTTTTAAAATATCCCTTGCAACCCGAAACTTGCTATGATTCTATGTCGATTTCAAGATTTGAGACTGAGTTTTCACACAATATCTCAAGTCCATTATTATTTTACCCTGAAAATTGTCAGTTTCCCCGGACTTGAACGATATACTTTGTTCAGCAGCTGGCTTAGCTGAGTGATGGCCTTGTCTGTAGTTCTCTACTTCCAGGGATGAATCAGCTGTGTTTTCCTCCTTAGTTGTTCATCTGCAGAACTTCAGTACAATTCTTTCACTAAAAAGTTCAACTGTTTGTAAAATAAAACCTATCATTTTCTCCACTGCTTACTACCACTTGCAGAGCACACAGTACAGATGAACTTTTTTCTACTGACTGTAGTCCCCTGTACTTCCAAAATTAGAAAGCTTAGGCTCTTTATTCCTTGGCTGGAACATCTATAAATGTTAATCACTCCAGCTGGTAATGTAGACATGGCAGAGGTGTGCAGGTGTGCAATCTCAGCTGTGGATGAATTTGCCTAGAGATGGAACTGGTCAGAATTCTTGGTTTATAGCAAATCTCAACACTGCAAAATTTGGTCATAGCCCAATTTAGAACTAAATTATTATTTTTTCTAAGCTTAAGTCATACAAGCAAATACTGTATGCTTCGTGGTTTAGGGAGGCCAAAAGTTGAGAATTTTCAAACCATAATGTTTCTTAGATTCATCAGCTGCTGAAAATGTTGATTCAGCCCACATCGCTAATCCTTAACCAAGGAGCTTGTTCAAATCAGATGTTCTTAGTAACAAATCCTGTGGCCCCAGTTACCCTCTTTCTTGTTAGATAAGTGTCTGGGAAAAACGTTAAGGTTTTCTACATTTATCTGGTACTTCTGGAACTTCTGCTCTTCCTGTCCTCAGGGCATGTCCTTATCTGAAGTTCACTATGAGGCAGTGTCTAGTTTATAAAGAGTGGTTACTGAAGTAACAGCTGTTGTTCCCAAACCTGGCAGAGCACTGTCCAGGTGCAGACTGCTTGCCACAGTGAATTTACTACCACAGGGTGTTGTGCATTCACAGCTACTTGCCTGGGAAATGCTGGACAAGTACCTGGTAGGACCGTCCTGCTGCATCGTACTTCGTACTACGTAGGCTGGACCTGCGCTTGCAGAGTTTCTGATACATTTGTTTCTTAAAACAGAATTATTGCCCAGATGTAACTGCAGGCAACAAAAGAAGCAAGCAGGTATCTTCCCTTCAGTATTTCCTGTGCTACAGCTCACCGCCTGACAATATTTAGAGTTCACTATATGAGTAAATACGCTCTTAAAGGACATAATCATGGAGGAAAAACTGTTTTCCCTCAATGCAAGTAAAAAGTATTAATTAACCCAGAAGGGAGCTTTCAATAGCAAAAATCTTCTATTAATGATGGGTTACCACCAATTCAATAATCCTTTAACAGCCTTCTTCTGCTCATAACATGAAATTCTTCCAACAGCTACACAGACAAATAGTACATTGACTCCTAAATTTCCCATTTATTGTACCAAAGAAAGTACAAACTTTGGTAAACTTGTATACCTTTAAAATACATTTTAGTTCAAGGAGAGCTTTTCAAGCTCTCATCAAATATCTTGAGTTTTACAGCAGAATAAGAAATATAAGCAAACCATAACAAATTTCCAGGTTTCTGCTACCATCGGATTATAACAAAGAAAATCACAGTTCTGCTGAAGCAAAGTATATATGCTCTGTAACAGAGCTGAGGGAAAATGTGGAATATAAAGCCTACAATGCCACAAGTCCAGGAAAATCAATGAAGAAACTGCAATACAGAATGATAAAAATGCCAGCGGATGTTTTTGAAGTAGAAAGTTAGAAAGTTATTGTTTATAAAAGCATCTCGGGTGGAAGAATATATTTCTGTCCACACTTGAGGGGACATTCAAGCTCTAATTTTATTTTATTTTT
>CM021775.1:19064675-19090645 GCA_011076525.1 Nettapus auritus | reverse complement strand
GTTTCGGGGGGGGGGGGAGGGGAGGGAGGGTTCTTTCTTTCTGAAGAATCTTGCTCTAGGGACCAAATCTGGCCCAAGATTAGCCACCTTGATTTCAGAAAAACTTCTTCAAGACAGCACGGGGCATAACTTTTACAAGCAACTTTTGAGGAAAAAAAGAAAAAAAAAAAAAAGAAAATAAACTTGCTGAAGTGCAGATACTACCACAGTGAAGACTGCCTGCATACAATGCTTGATTTTACATTGTTCATGGCTTAAAAACTTTGTGTGTGTGTGTGTCTTTACTTACACAGCGTATTCTGCAAAGCAGACAGAATCGCAGAATCATTAAGGTTGGAGAAGACCTTGGAGATCATCTGGTCCAAACATCAAATGAAACATTAGGTGAAAATAAATCCATCAGAAAACTGTTCATAAGAAATACTATCAAATATAAAGCCATTGGGTTGAAATCCATCTTTGGTGAGCACTTGGTTACCACTGTTCATGCCAGAATGCTTTAACTGCATTTAAAGCCCCTTTGCAGACTCTTACTCTACTCACTAGCAAGGGCTATCCCCAGAGCAGTTTGGAAAGTCTGAAAATGCATAATCCCAATGAATAAACCATTTTCTCACCATTGAAGAGTAGCAGTCCTTTTTCAGAACATTAACTGAGCGTGCTGAGAAGGTGAATTTCTGTGGCATTACAACACACTCTGTACCAGTTTCACTATAAACACAGGTCTTCATTCGCCACTGTTAACAACTTCAATAAAATTGAAAATGACTTTAAAAGGAAAACCTAGCTCAAAATGAAGCTACCCAGAAAAGTCTACCTTCAAATTTCATTAGCAATTTTACATTAAGCTGTTTATAAACTCATTATTCCCAACCTAAAGAGCAATTAAGAGATTGCACTACGGTGGTAGACACTGCACTATGAGCTTCCAGGCACTTATGCACACATGGGTATACAGCAGCAGCGCAAATATCCCAGGGCACTACAAATGCACTACCTGTTCGAAGTAGAACAATACATTTTGGAATTTAGCTGAGCAACAAAAGCCTTTTCAACCTTGAACCTAAGCAGGTAGGTAACAGGCATTAATCTGCAGTAGCAAAGCTAACACTGATTATAAAATGATATGCATCTGACGGTCATTTTATTTCTTATTACAGTCCCTGTTTAAAATTAACACCACCACACACCCCCAAAGCTAAATTACTTGAAGATCTTTCTCCTTGGCCCACCGTTGGAGCTGATATTGCTATGCAGCATTCCGTGATTCACCTGCTGCTTGGGGCTGGCAGACGCGGGGGCCAAGAGCCCATGTGCCCCTTATTCCCGCACTGAGCCCACAGCCTGCTCGCTTCGTGCTTCCTGGACAGTCTTGGCTTTATTCAACAAGAACTCCACGTACTTCTGAGCAAGAGGCTGACTTTGAATCTGGATATGCAAAAGTTCAGAGAGATGTTACACGGTACTACTGAGGGGATGTGCAAGGGCAGAAAGAGCACAGCTCTGGTATTTCAAAATCCCAAAGAATTAGTTTTCCCCTCCATGCATGAAGGCTGCACCTGACTCCAAACATCTCTCGGGTACCACACAGCCAATCTGAGGTTCTTTACGGGAAAATTTACCTTCAGTCAGATACCTAAGAAGAAAAGTATTTTCACAGTGTCGGATGTTACCGGAAGGTGTATTTTGTTTTTCTCATTTCACAAAGCAATCCAGTATGTGTTGTTTATCAATCCAATTATGCCAAAAGCACCCTACAGTAAATCTGCAAAACAAGCTTTGAATAGCGAATAAGCTAAAAATCAGCAGATCTGAACTTTTTTTTTTTTTTTTTTTTAAGCCAAAATCTCAAAAACTGAAATTAAATCATCTTATTACACAAATTGCCACAAGGTCTACATCTCCTTCTATTTTAAAGGGCCTGGGCAAGAAACTAGGTTGTTTAATTTGGTATTTTGACTGAATATGATTTTTTTTTTTTTAAATATATACCTATAAAAAATTCTAAAACCTCCCATCTCATTTTATTAGTTTGCTGTTCCAATACTTAAATGTGTATTAAGCATACTTTGCTTGTTATTTACTACAACAACATATAGCCAAATTGATTTACAATAAACCACTTCCTAACCTAATCCCCCAAACTTGGCAAAAACCCAGAACCGAGTCCAACTCTCCTCCTTCATGGATCGGTTTCAAGCTCGAGTAATGAAATCGTGCCTGATTTATGCCAACAGACAGCTCTGAGCATGCAGAACAGTTGCATCAGTTTATCTGAAGACATTGTCAAATTAAGAAAAGCAGCTTCTGCAAACTCTCACATGTTCTCTTATTCTTGCTCTGGTTCACATGAGCCTAATCCATGGGAATTAGTAATTTACGTGTGATTTGTCCTATAAATAACAGAGAGCCATATAAAAAATCCATAGCTACTGCCATAAATAAACACAACGTTGTCAATTAGATACTGCACTTGAGCTAATTAAGATAGCTTTATTTAATCGGGTGAAGTGCTGCAGTGCTTCCAGGACTTGAGCTGGCATCCCTGTTCCGCACCAGTTTTGCAGGGGTGTTGTGCACAGCGCAGAGGAGTGACAGCAGGATGGATCTGGGGGGCTGCGTGCTTCCCTCCCCTCTGATTATTTCTCCCCCAGCCTCTGCAGCCACTCTTCACTTCTGACAGTCACCTTGGGGGTTGCGAGCTGGTTCAGGTAACCGATTACGGCTGAAAATAACCTTCTCAAAAAGAAGTTCTTTCGAGTTGTGCGGTTGCTGAGGGAGGCAGAGCGCGTTAGCTGGGCTGGACAGAAAGACAAACAAGACTAAGCTTTTGGGAAGCACAGTGCACTTCTCAGAAAAACAGATGCAGCGCAGCTCTCGCTGCACAAAAAGCCTTTGTACGAGCTGTAGAATCCAGCCCTCTGTTTGCCTCGGGATCTGAACAGCGATTCTGTCCTTTGGATGCATTAAACAAAAAAGGGGGGGAGGAAAAAAACAAAAGGGCCTTAATGGCTTATATACAAAACACACTTTTATCCTGATTGGTTTGATTTCATATCGCTGCTTTTGATTTATACAAGGTGATTTTTTCCATTCTAATCATGTGTCCTCTTCAGTCACAGATTTAATTAAGATTAGGAAAATGAAAAGGTACTGAGAATTAGTCAGATTTTTGAGACAACATCTGTAACAATTATTCATTCAGGACTAGCCGGAAAAGATTATACATATAATACATTTTGAGGAGACTGAATACTTACCCTACAGTAATTTCTAATTTATGGAGTACAGTGTAATTTTGTGCTAGACAAGTGTCCAATGTGATTAATAATTCATTTTTGCAGAATCTTATAGGTCCCTCTTCTGGGCTTAGTTTATGGAAGATATAGGTCTGCAAGAGTCCTTGGATCAGCTGGCTAAGGCATCCTAAGACATAAAATACCTTTCACCTTTTTTCCTAATGGAAACTCTTAACCCCAGTTTAAGATCACCATTTACCCCTCATTAGATAAATCAATTAGAAAGAACAAAAGATGGCAAATGTTTACAACAGTGCTCAATTAGGGCTGTAATAATTCCGCATTATAAGTCACTTTGATGTGGTTTTAAGTAAAGGGGGGAAGACTCTGAACCTGTGATCGTTCAGTAAAATTGTCCTTGTCGATCCTTTCTTTCAGAGCCGGGTTTGTGGCACAGCCTTTCCCTCACCTGCAGGGACCCAGCGGGCCGGCGCTTCCAGAACTGGTTCTGTTTGGGGGAGCTCAGGCTGGGAGAGGAATGGGCAGCAGTGGGAACTGGGAGCGAGGTTCGAGGCAGATGCTGACTCTCACAGCAACATATCCACAACACGGAGCAGAACATTAACTCGGTGGAGGAGCGCACCAATACACTTGGTTATAGCTTTGTTTCCTGTCTTGCAGCCCATAAGAAACAGCTCCTCTCTGCCTTCTCCCCCACAGGGAAGGATATGGCTTTTCCTGCGAAGTGCTAAACACACTGAGGCCATTCCCACAAAGCCTTCAAAGCATGGAAGCAGCCTGTTCCATCTAGGCAGTCCATAACCTAGTAGAAAGAAATTCACTTATATTCTCCCCATTTCCTCTCGCCTTTTCCAAGGCAATCACAACTGTGTCAGAGACCAGCTGCTGAGGCAGATCCTTTAACCCATGGCATTTCCTATATTCTCCTGTGTCGCAAAGGAGCGTTGTGTCTAGCACAAGGAACTGAAAGCTACTTAACATAAGATCAAGCACAGCCATGAAAGAGGAACAGGAAAGCCACCACAAATTCGTATTGAAAGGAGAAACTGAAGACAAATGCACAGAAGACAAATCTAGGGCAGTGAAGAAGCCACAAGGCGTAGTGTTCTTGTGCAGAGCCCCTTCTGCCACTGCCACAGGCCTTTGCTCTGATTTCAGCAGCACGTTCCAGGCTCCCACCAAGTTTTGCATGTGGCCGTCTGTGTTTGCGTGCATGCATGCTAGCAAGAGAGATTCTTAGTCATCCCGTCCTCACTGGTACTGGAACAACGTCACAGCATATCCCCTGGGGTATCGTGCTCCCACAGAGACTTCCATCTCTGTCTACAGGGAGCTGCACCACTCGAAAGCAGCAGTCCGCTACTGCTTGGGTGAACGTGGCTACAAACAGACCAGCTGAAAAGGTCATGTAACTTGTTAAAATCCAACAAGGAAGACTTTGGGGGTAAACTAACTGAAAGACTGAAGATCGAAAATTAAAATTCAATGGTCTATGAAGTTTAACGAGAATATAGTAATTAATTGTACTGGTCATCCTGTTGAAGGCCTAAGATAATGACAACTGATCAATATGCTTGAGTGGGTTCACAGATACATATAAAAACATGACAGAGAAGTGAAACACAAAGGTGAAAAGAAAAATATAAATGTCCACAGGTTTTTAAAACACTTTAGACAAAGTGTTTGTTTTAGACAAACACAAAGATTTATTGCAAAATCTGTATCAATTATGCATCCAAATTACTCTGAAGCATGTTATTGTACAATGGTGCATCTTACTGCTATTTCCCTGCTCTGCTCTTCCTTCCATGCTCATAACTGAAGAGAACATAAAATGAATTAAAATTCACAGCACACGTTAGAGATACTGAGTAATCTGAGTTGCAAACCCACAAGTGAGTCATGAAAGATATCCCAAAACACTTGCCGGCTGACTAAAAAAACCCTAACCTCCAGCCAACACAGATTTGTTAACCTGGGTTTTTAAGCACAATGATACCACATGTGCATTACTAGCAGGTTAGAGACATTTAAATCCTTCTTAAAGTACCAAACTGAAATACCCGCAGGAAAAATTATTATTTAATCAGAGCAGGCTGCTTAGCCATACATTTAAATCGCAAAAATCAAGGTCTCGCAGTAACATTTCGTAAACAAACAGGAACTGCATTCAGCAAACTGCCGTGTGGAGGACCTTCCTGTCTGACCACTTGAGGTCTAACCAAAAGTTAAAGCACCTTATTGAGGGCATTGTGTAAATGCCTCTTGAGCAGTGACAGGCATGGGGCATTAACCACCTCGCTAGGAAGCCTGTTCCCCTTTTTGACCACCCTCATGGTACAGACGTTTTCCCGAACGCCCAGCCTGAGCCTCCCTTGGCTCGGTGCCGTTCCCGCATGCCCTGCCATCAGCATCTGGGTTTAATGCACCCCAAATGCTGTTTGCCCTCCTGGCTGCCAGGGCACGCTGCTGGCTCCTGCTCAGCTGCTGTCACCAGCACCTCCAGAGCCCTCCCCACTCAGTGCTCCCCAGCCACTCACCTCCGAGGCTGGGCCTGTGTCCGGCTCTGCTCTATCCCACGCGCAGAACCCAGCACCTCCGTGCCATCACTCACTGCCCGATGCCCAAGGGAGCCAGACCCCTCCGCAAGGTGATCTCCCCAGAGGCACCAGCACCTCCCAGTTCAGTGTCGCCAGCAAACTTGTTGGGGATGAACTCTGCTCCTGCATCCAGATCGTTGCTAAAAATGATCTTGTACTCAAAGAGAAATTTTCTCCTAACCTTGTACACAAGAATATTCCTTACTGCAAGTAACATCAGTTACATTTTCACAATGAGAAATTTCAAACTGAAAAATTACAAATCTTGTGTAGAGGAAATTATTTGGTATATTTTTATCTGCAACATTCCTGTGAGGCACAACAGGGTCATGCACCCGGTTTACAGATGGGAATGCAGGTCCAACACCAAATAAATAAATAAATAAAAATTAGACAGTCCTTTAAATTAGAGGGACAAATTTGGATACTTTTGAGAACTGCATCAGTGTCCGTCCATTCCATAATATGCCCAAACATCTTCTCTATTTGGAGCATAAGTAAGCAGGAAGCGAGCAGCTGAGCAAGGAGCCTTGGTCATTCCTCCACATGAAGACTGCTCCAAGGCAATCGCCTCCATCTTGACAAACAGCAAAAAGCAGGCCCATCAAGTAGCAAATTACATCTGGAGCCTTAAGGATTGTAACAAACTGGGTGCCCTGTGACTGCAGGGCAGAACTGAATTCATAACACGTGTTGAATAGTAAATTAACAGAAAAAATATTTTGGTTTATCTTTTGTTAAAAACTGTTCCCCCCCCCCCCCCCCCAAATATTACAAATACAAATTGTAAATATTAAGTATATTTTCACTTCAACTTAAATTACTAACTAAACAGTCTGAAGACATGTTACTGGGTAAGAAATACTTATTCTAGGGTTCACAAGTAACAGCTCTATATGAAAAACTGCATCCTACACAAAAACAAGCCTCTGTATCCTTGGGAAGATGATTTCTCTGTATTGTAGTGCGGTGTAGTGCTAAATCCCCCACAGCGATGTTAATAAATACACTGCTGTTAATACTGCAGAAAAGTGTTACACCTTCAGATATTAAAATGTGCCAGTTTGCTAAGATAACAGGGGTTCTGTACTCTCCAGAGGGGAGAGAAAAGTAAACATTAAATTTAGACATGAAATGGAAACAGACAAAAAAATCTGGACAGTAGAGCAATTTTTATGAGCAGATGGATGAACAAAAGTGAAGGAGCAAGCAGAGACTGCAGATACCTGAGGTTGTCTTCTGAGTAACCTTAGGAGCCTTGCAGATTTCTACTGCAACTGGGAATATAATTAGAGAAAGTGATTCACAAATATTTAGGTGAGTTAAGAGCCAAGACTGATGTTCACAGACTTCTCTGTTTGCTTCTCATGCACATTTGCCTGACAATTTGTTTGCAGTGAACAGTTCGATCTGGTGTAGTATTTTGTACACAGAAGGAGACAGATTACGAGAGTAAAGTGACAGGCAGCTCAATAAAGACACTAATCAAGAGGAGACAAGCTCATCAGTGGGCAGATTTATTATTTATTTATTTTTAAAACATTTTTACGATGTAATTCATACCTCCTCTTGAAGGGGCAGATTCTGAGCTTGCTGAAAACTCCAATTATGTAAGCAGAGATGCATCTGTGAGATTCGTCTCTTGTTCAGCATTTTGACCCACAGTTTTTTCCAAGCTCCCATGTTGCTCAGTAATCTCTCAGAGCTAAGGAGGCTGACAGATCCCAATTTGCCACCTGACACCAACTTATCAGCACTGCACAAAACGGGCCAAACAAGTAGCTGTATGCTGCTTAGTTTATACCAGCACCTCTGAAACTTATCTCCTACATCTATCCTGAATAATATTGCCTTAAAACCAGACAGACCTCTTAGGCAGGGTACTGGGAATTTATTTTTGTAATGACGGAGCCAAGGACTACAGATACATTATATTCCATTGCTCCCTCCCCCCAAAAGGACTCTTCAATATTTGGAGAATTAATACGACGTTGAGCATCAGAGTCAATGAGAAAGTCACATAACAGCAAATTCCTCAACAGCTCCATATTTCTATTTCTGTTTCAGCTTTTAATCTCTTAGGAATCCCCTCCTCAATTCTCCTGGACAGGTCATGTCCACTTTGCTTCCAGATGAAATTGCTGTGATTATTTCTGGGCAACGCACACCACCAAACGTGGTTCTTCCCCACGCCTTCCTCTATGCAGCCACATTCTCAGCTGGCTGCAAGCAGCTCTCCAAAGCCTTTCCCAGGCTGGGGCATGTACACTGTGCCCTGCCAGCTCCCAGCACTCCCAGGTACAACAGCAGAGAACTCGCAGGAGCGAATGAAGCACCAAGTGAAGCTTAACAGCCAACAGGTTATTTGCCCATTTCATTTTCCTTTTAGTCATTGTCACAAACTCATTTGGGACTTACTCACTGCTCTGAGTTCAAATTGGTTCTTGGTCAAGTTCTATGAAATCATCTCTTGCTTGCAAACTTTACTGCCAACGCCATGTTTTCTGAATTAGTAACAATATAAATGCCAACTCATTTTGCAGTGATCATCTTTACTATTCATCTGCTTTCATGGCAGAAGGTCTTTCTGCAGCATGCTGCTGCCAAGATGCCCTTTTGTAAAGCTTTGTGACCTGTTCTTATCCCGTAGAAACAACTTTTCTCAAGTTTTCCATGCCTCTCCTTCTGTACACAATATTTTACACATCCAGCCTACAGTTTCAGAGGAAATACTTCTCTGTATTCCACTTAAATGGAATATTTGGTCATCCTCTGAGCAAGTCCTTTGATGCATCTTTAGCTTATATTTTGGCTAAAGGCCCAGACTCAGAGCAAAGCCTTACAGGCTTATCGTAGCAAAAGCAACAGGGAAATAGAAAGTGTTCAGTGCAAGTAACAGCCCGTGCAGCTGGGTATGGGCACCATGGTCTACTTACTGCTTCCATGGAAGTTTCAGAAACAGCTCTCCCAGGGCAGACCAGAACCAGGCGGCTGGTAGCGCGCCTCCAGGAGCCAAGGGTACAGACTGAAGCAAGTAAATTTTTACTAGCCTCCATTAACGAATGCTGTGTTCTAGCACAACGTTTATTGTAATATTTAATACTTTAAAAGACGCTTAATATCATATTTGTAACTTGTTTACTAAACCCATAAAGAAGAGACCAACGGAATATTAATAAGAAAAAAGTGTACCACCAATAGGTACAGGAGATGGGGGACACGGCATGTAAAACAATGAGGCACGTCACACAAAGGGCGACAGCATTAGGGAATAAAGGCTTCGGCCCCTGGCCAGCTGTATAACCATGCACACGATGTTGCTAAAAGAGCAGGACTCTCCAAATTCTGAACAACATGTCTATCCAAAAAGAAAATAAATAAATAACGGCATGTTTTTACAGCATTCTGTATACTAGATAGAGAGGAAAAAAGGAATAGAGCTATTAAAAGCTTCCTTGGAACCACTGTAAATAACCACTTTCACTCTTGGCTTAAAATTTCTCTAGCTCTGCTATCAAAAAGTGATTTATCTTGTTTCATTTTTCACATTATCTGAAAATAGGTTATTCCCACTAGCATTGCACTATGAAACATTTGTCACAGTTGTAAGTGGACGTAGCCTGGCTAATTTCTGGATTCAGAAACCAAGATGAATAGCCTCTTTCACCCTGCAAACACCCCTCAACATCAGTCAATCCCTTTCTTTTGAATTGAAACAGTATTTTGAAATATGACAGGCACCTCCTCCCTGTTTTTCTATTCATAGTCTGATGTTACATGTTTAGGATGAAGTGTGCCAAGTCTACTACTGATGACATAAATATGTAGAAAAGTAACTAAAGTAACTAGTATTGTAAAGCATTGAAGCAAGGAGAGGGGGGAATACTAAAACACAGCAGCACCTAGTCAGAATATTCAACTTATAAACTTATCCAAATAATAAATGCTTAGAAATGGTTGTTGGCTACAAATGCTTCTTGATTAAATCCCCTTCTCCTTTTTTGTTGATTCACTTCCCAGTGCACAGAGACATATTCTTAGGCCTGTCTTGTGTTCTTAGATTGCCAGCTTGTTGCAAGAACAGTGCCTTTCTCAAATGTTACTGGGTCTCCTTTCAGCTGGAGTCACCTACGTCTATCACACACTGGTGAAAAAAAGATATTATATGTTAAGATACAAATATTAAATCAAGGCAAGAAGGACAGACGGGCTTGGAGACGTTACAGCTAACACAAAATCCTGCTAAGCAGTGTTTTAAAAAAGCTGAAAAATGCTTAGTAATTCGCTAATCTGCTGAGTGCCAAACCTTCCTTCAGCACCGAGACACCGAAAACTGGATAGTAAGAAGTGATTAAAATAAGCCTTTCTAAGGCTCAACCTACTACTAATTGGTCACGACCATCCTGCAGAACTTCATTTGTGACACCACTAGAACAGAAATTATAATGCTAGCTTAATAACCTGAAAGAACTTTGCTACTAAAAGAGTGAATCATTTCTTTAATATTAAACAGTACATTTACTCTGTAAATGATGAACCAGTATTTCAGCAGAATGCACAGTGTTAGCCAGCCAAGACTTTTCCTTATTAAAAAAGAACAGAAATCAGTGTGAGCTGAATTCCACAGTCCGTTCTCCTACAAAGCTCTCTTTGAGGTCAATGGAAAATTTGGCTATTAAAGGATGCTGAACTCTGATCTCTGAAATCACATAGCACAAATCATATTTGGTTTTGAAAATAACCTCCCCTCCTAGGTCTGGGAAGATTTCAAACCTGGAGAAACAGGACATCCTTTTTTCTCTTATTCTCTCCTTAAGTTCACAACATCTGAAAGGTTACAACTTAGAATAGGGTGGCAAGCAATCTCAGCTTCCTCATTTGCTAGACTTTAGTGTTTATCACCTACTCATTTCTTTTAGTATGTATGAGAAGTAACAAAGACCATTAATCTATTTAATCTAGAGAGAACGAAGCAGCATTTATCATTAGGCACGTCAAGCACAGTAAAAAGGAATACTGTCAATATGGTTAATGTGCTTTTCCAAACTAGAGTGGCTGTTGGTAATGATGAACAAGGAGAGAATGCAAACCGAACACCTTGCTTTTATCATTCAGGCGATGTCTAAAACTAAAGGGAGCAAAGCTCAAAGGAAGGAATGAAATAAACAAAAACCAAACCCAACACACACGCTGATATGGCGGTGGTACTGACAGAGATCTAGTGGTCAGTATTCACACAAAATTGTATTTTTTCTACTAAGTTTCAGTACGGAGTGAAACCAATACCACAGACTGTCACCTGTATGTCGGAAGGCAGAACCTGGCTGACAAACTTTCAAACATTCCAGACAACTGTATCTCACTACATTTGCAGCGCCCAGTGCAATAATAAATCTAGGAATGATGCCATTGAGACAGGCCGTCCGCAGCTCCTGTAGCTGACAGCAAGACCAGTTCACTTCCACAGCAACCTCAGCCACATCTTCCCGTTACTTCTTCATCAGTTTTTCCACTGTCAGCACCCTCGTGGATAGCCTCAAGGACACAATTACATACTGCTCAATACACTGCGGGTGAGAGTAAACATAGGCATGACTCTGACGGCATTTTACAAGATAAAGATCTCATGCATTGAGTAAATCCCACTGACCTCAATAAAACCTATTTTAGGAGGCTTGGAGGAGGCTCAGATGATTTTTAAACAGAAAGGAACAGCAGCTGAAGCTGAGGAGCTGGGCTAGGAGATTTTTGGGAAAAGGTATGTCTCAGTAGAAAAGCAGTATCGACAAGTTTAAGAATGATCCATCACTCAGCATGTCATTCTGCCATGGCGTTGAACATACATTGAAGCTGCTGAACATACTTACTGGGCTTTCATAGGACTCTAAATTCAATTCTCGTTCTTATGAGTAGCACATTCAAAACCATTCCTTTGAAACTCCAGTTATGCTTTCTGATTTCCTTTGCCTACTGGTTTTCTATGTCTATGAAAACAGCAGAATCATTAACAGTATTGCATAGCTACTAACCTTTACCTGGCCACAACAATATTCAGACAACTGTACATTCTTTGCTCAGAAACATTAAACTTACCTCAGATCAAACAGACATTTTATTTTCACATTCAACTCATGTCTTGGGTCTTTTTTTTTTTTTTTTTTCCTTTTTCTGCCCATATCTTTTAGTTTTAAGTCAGTCCCACACTTTATAGCTTTAATTTTATAGCTTTGGAAAACTTTCCTGTGGTCTCAAACTAACTACTTCCATTCGGCTCAAAATAATACCTTTTACTTAACATGATATGATAGAGCAATTTAACAACTCGTTCTCTTCAAACAGTTAGTTATAGACGATTAATCTTAGTCCTATTAGGTCTGAAGAGTCCCTGAGCTCACAAGTCTATCCTTTCTAGACACCTAAACTAGGATTGGGAATACATGAAATAAATGCCTGAAATGAGATAAAGGCTGCCCAGAACACTTTATACTTCAATCAAATTTGAGTAGCTCGCTTTTGGGTAAGAGAAAGATTAAGTACAGACAAAGTCACAGTGGTCTCGTGTCTTGCCTGGAGATCCCTTCTGAGCGATCAGATTGGGACTGGCAGTGCTGGCGTGAAATGTCAGTCACGTTAGAGCAAAATAATGGACATGCCTTGTGCCCATGTGCTTTTTCCATAGGTCTCCACTCATGGAGCTGTGATTTCCCTGAGGCTCCCATTACCTTTCCAGTCTGCTCTGGTAAACATGCCTGTCCTGGAGAAAGAAGTGCTTCCTTGCAAGCTACTTATAGTATTTTATGGGACTTCCTTGCAGGACAATAAAAAAAATTTACAGGGGAAAATGATTTTTACCAACTGGTAATGATAACTAGCTGAAAGCAGCCTTCTGTTTGTACTCATTCTTATTTGAGCTTGAAAAAAATAATCACAAAACAAAACACACACTCAGAGCAGCTCTGATTGTATTTGCAGCTTTAGGAGACTGCACGAACTGGTAGTAACATGGGGCCCTAGAAAAATGCAATCTATTAATATTTAAAACAACCCAAATCTCAGCCTTTTAAAACAGCAGTGCGAAACGCATTTTAGAACTATCTTACACCAGTGGTAGCTCAGAGTTTGGTCATTTCTTGCATGTTGTTTGCTGCAGCACAAGTTGCTCACTAGTGTTCTGTGGAAGCACTGTCTGGCAAGCTAACCTCATTGCACCAGACATCGGGCCCAAGCTGTCGTAAAGCCCTGTCCACACAATCCCTTTCCTGCTAACTTCAGTTCTTAAGGCCCAGGGTGCTGTTCTGCAGGAGGGCCCTAGGGACTGCCAGGCATGTATAATGTTCCAGCATTACTCTCACTTCGTCCCAGGGTAAGTCACTGTAAGCTGTCTTCTTCAAGGCTTTCCCTCGCATCCATCTCCTGTCTCTGCCAGGAACTCTGCTAGATGAAACTTCCTCCACAGTCCATCACTAATGCTTCAAAGGATCACCAGAGGTTAGGGCTCATGATCTAAAAACATTTTGTTCTACAGAAATACGGATGCTGCAGTGTTAGGAACAAGCCTGAACTGTAGCCTACACAGTAATGCACAACCCGACAGCCTTGCCCAACAGGCTACACAGCTGATTTCTTACACCCTTGTTATTTTGACAGGGCCCTGTGTGGGGCTGCCAGCTCATCTGAGCTGCAGAATGGCTTTGCAGTATGTACAAAGGGAGACCAAACCGTGAGATGTGTTTATCTGATTCGTGTCAATGTAGAGCAATGCTAGGGCCACATGATAAAATGTGATTGTCTTACACATCCTAGTATAACCCCAAGACTGGGGAAATGGAGATGGTTAATGTATGTATATAGTTACTGTGTTTGGTGATCAATGCATGTATATGGTTCTTACATTCGGTGGTTAATGTATGTGTATAGTTCTTGTGTTCTGCAATGTCACCTGACAGGTGGCTAGGCAGAAGACTGGGGCAGAAGACATGTATGTGATCTGGGGTCGAGAAGATTCGAGAAGATTCCAGAGGCTGAAGAAGGCATGCTTGAAGGAGGACACACCCACTGATGAATATGCATTACTAGAGGGGATATACGCCCGGAGTGGGGACTGTGGGGTGTGCGTCTTGGTTGATCAGAGACTCCCAGTGCACCCAACGCTGTTTGCTTGCTTATATTCCTCTAATAAATTGTTAATTTTATTTGGAGTCCTATTTGAGACTCCATCATTTATCACAAAATGAATGCAAAAAACTTTTTCACTCTTAAGGTAAGGGAGGACATGAATCTGCCTCTGCAAATCTGGAGTATTTTACAGGGTAACAAGTCTCCGACTTGCTTTGTCCTGCTTCCTCCAGCAGTTCTCTGCAAAGATATTACTCTTGCATCTCAACGCATAGCTGTAATTTTACATCACAGATGTAAAATCTCCCATGTTCTGTCAGACAGAATGGTCCACCAGAAGTGACCATCAATGTCTCTCTCTTTCTTTCTTGAATGTCATTTTGTCCACAAAAAGCCGCTGCTCTCACATTAGGGAACGCCTTTAGAAAATACAATAGACTCAGCCTCGGTGCCATTCCCTTGACAGGAATATCGTACCAATTGCCTTTCCTCAGATACCTACATTTGATCTTGACAGATTCAGACCAGCATGCACGGACGGCATCAATCCCGTCCCATTCAGGGCACTCCACTGCACATGCAGCCCTGACAGACAGACAGCGAGCTGCTGAGCCACAGGACACAGTGCTTGCCGACTTACCCACAGGCAGAACTTTGCAAGAAGAGGACAGACTTCACTGCAAGCATTGACAAAAATTCAAAAGTAAATTATTTTCTAAGATACATTCATGACCTTTACTTCTTCCTCCGTATGACCATTTCAGACCTTGAGCAAAAATACTTCGAAAAAACAAAATTTAAACTAAAGTATTCCCTAAATGTCAACGTCTAACAATAGCATCACTTAGAATTCACTGAGGAAAATTATTGCATAGAAAATACCAGGAAGATACACAAATGTGGTATCCTGTGACTTATGCTCTCTACACAATGTTTTGAGGAATGACAATGGAATGAATAGTGAGAATAACTTTTTTTTTTTTTTTTTTCCTGGAATAAAAGTATAAATAATTTTAGATAAATCTTGTGTGTGTTTTTTTTCCTTCTACATCAGACAGCATTTTGGCCTCTTCCAGATGCTGAAGGTGAAAAGCTGTTTCTTTCCGTAAACAAGAAAACATAGATTTGTCTTTAAATTGGAATAATCTATGATAATATTAGGTGTATATCTATAGGAAATAAGGTTAGCTTAAGGCTCCAATTCCTTCCTGAGGGCACAGGAAAACACTTTCAGAAAATGTAGTACGCACACTTTCAAAACAGGTTAGCCAGGACAGAATTTAGGGTATTGTCCATATTATTTCCTTATACAAAGCCGTCTAGGTCAAAATGAAGGTCCTGCTCTCTGTAGTTATATATGATCATGAGCTGACCGGATTTCTCTTAAATAGGACCTGAGTTCTTACCTGTTAAAGGGTGTGTGTCCCTGTACTGCCTCAGAGTGAAAAGTTTGTTTTAGCACTTTGCATCTTGCAGCAGACTGTAGTATGGAGAGCATGCTCCTGTTTTCATCCTCAGTGGGGAAGGATTTTTTTTTTTCTTTCAAAACACTCATGTAACCTATTTTCTTTTTAAATAGCATTGAATCATCCCAAGTTTTGACAACAGCTGAAAGGTTTAAGGGTGAGATTGAGGTTTAACAGCAGGTGTGTAGCCCAGTTTTATGTTTTCAGCAGTAACATTTTAAGTACTGTGCTATACAACCACTACATTGCTTTCCTTATTGCCACCTGATACGGACACTTTAACAGCAGCAAGGAGGGATGAATGCTACAGCAACAGCAAGCCACAGAGAAGGTGTCACTTGTGGCTCTTCCTCCAAGATCTTTTCAAACCCCTAGCTGGGCACCAAGCTCACTCACTCATTGCACAACAGTCTTCCAACATTTCTGAATCGCCTACATTCGACATAGGCAGAACACACCTCAAATTACATACATTATCATCTTTTTTTTCAAACTGTGGGGGGAAAAAAAGTCAAAAACTTGGGGGAAAAAAGCAACAAAACCTTTCGTAGTCAATGCTTTCCTCTTCAAATTGTCTGATTGCAATTATGTCAATAAACCAATACCTTGCATTCATGGTCTCCAAGTCAGCTGAGAGATCTGCTGATGTGTCCAACTGGATCTCAACTGGATCACCTATATGGACATAAGAGAAATAGATTGGTTTATCGGGGGTATTTCAGAAGATATTCAACAGCATGCTTTGCTTGCTGGCAGGGAAGTTTCACCTGCTGCAAATTCTTACAGCACTGCAAAGTGCTGAGTACCAAGGACTGGATGCCCAGCTGCGCTGCCTGGTGCACCTGTACACGTCCTTGTGAAATTCACAAGATAGGCAATTTAAAGCTTAAGTGACGAATACTGAATAGAGTTTTAAATTATACTACTTATATATGATATAAATACATTAACTCAGTCAGCCTGAGTATAAACAACTCTTTCAAACAAATATTTCTATGTCCCAAAAGGCACTGCCCAGCTAAAGAAATGTATGCATTTGTTGATCCTTATTTTAAACATTGAGCCCTAACTCTGGGGATTTGTGCCATCATTTCCTACTCCTTCAGCCACTTCTGTAAAGATTAATTTATTGACAATATGAGCAAGGAACAACCTTCACTTTAAAACCACTTTCAACTATAAAAAATGTGCATCTTATGTCTCAGGTAGGACAACTTTTGTTTTGTATTGTATGTAGCGAACTCTCGATTACAGGTCAGGAGAAGCGCAGGAGAGCCTCCCAAGCGGTTCCGCACAAGACTGGCACAGTACCAACAGCACTGGGGCTTTTGCTGAGCAGAAGCAGACACGCGATTTTGGTACTTCGGAAATTATTACATTTATGTTAACTTCAATTATATGTTAAATGTATAAAAATTCATATTAGGTAACCTAACAGAAAAGAAAGGAAGCATTGCTGTGCTGCACAAGGCACGTTAGACTTTGTTCTTCATCATGTTTATTCGTATGTCTAATTAGATATGGAAATAAATTCTGTTGGAGTCAATGACATGCTACATGGATTAGTTGTTCAAAGAACTAGACTTACACTAAAATCAGGAAGAAGGAGACTTAAATGGGTGTATTCAAAACTCAGAAGCTTTAAATTCTTTGTCAAGAATGATTTCAGTGTTTAGGAACCTGATTTTGGAAATCTATTTGCCTCCCACCACGTACCAAGATAAGCTGTTTTTTAAAATAGGTCTGTCAGTTGATGTTTTTGAGAACGCTACTCTCAGACTCCCTTCAGTGTCTTATCCCTCTTCGTCCTTTTAGAAATTTCACAACCTTATAACCTGAGGAAAGAACAGAGACTTTGGTAATTGATAAAATATTCACGAAACATTATGACAACAATGTACAAAACCAACTACCCCAGGACTGTCAGGCAAGCAGCCTATAAATCATGCAGGCATCTTGCTGCATCTGTTCAACAGACATGAAAAGTAATATATTGCTCAAAGAATAGTTAGCAAATTCTTGCAGGACTGTAAAAGTAAAGGCATTATTTTCACTGCCAGTGATTTAAATACAAGTTAAATTATTTTAGACTAAAAATCAATTAATCTCAGATCTTATCTAGGAAAAAAAAAAGTTTGTCAGCAGGATCATAAAGGCACATCTGCTTGGCTGAATATTCCTGCCTTCACCAGCAACTAAACACCTGCAGAACGTGGAGCTCCAAAGGGAAGCTCCTCATTTCTTTGGCTGCTGAATATTACTTGTAAGTCGCTTCCAAAGTAACCTCCCCAGGTACGTTTACACCTCGTGGCAACTCTCGCACGTACAGGATGCTATTTGCTTCCTAAAAATGACTGGTCAGACTTCAAAATCCAGCTTTTCACAGATGTGTTGATGCTAGCCAAAGCTGCCTGCAGTTCCAAATTGTCCTAGCTCAAACAAGTGTCACTGTCTTCACTGGGTGTGGGGCCAGCATACAGCAGAGGCTGGCAGTCCTTGCCACCTCGCATTATTCATCCGAGAGCAGGTAGCGCACACCTGAAGTCTGAACAGGCAACAAGAAACAGGCCTCTGCCGACAACTCTAAATACAGGCTTTCAGTCCCCCATTCCTTAGAAACATTAAGATCTAATAAAGCTTACTTGCAAATACTGATAAATAATGAAACAGAAAATGGTGAAAGAGCTTCTTGAGCAGCTACCGCATTATCATCTGCCGTATAAAACCACTCAGTCAGCAATGGAAAAAAACGTAAACGTGCTCCAGTCAGGATTCAGTGTGAGCCAAGAAAACAAGGCAGGATACGTAGGTATTCAAAGGAAAACACATTACAGTCGAGTGGACTACAGATTTTGTGACCTTTAACTTTTATGTTATAAATAACAAAACCCAATAATGTACTACATGGTTAATTAAAAATACACTGTCCACGATGAACAAAAACCAACAACATGCTACAGCCTATTAAATGAAATGATGAATCTGAATTGTAATTGCTTTATAGACCACTGAGTTAGAAAGTGGAGAGAAAAGACTTATCACAGATGATATTTGAGATAATTAGTAAAATTTAATAATTAAAGAGTTTTACCTCTGAAAGCTAAGGCTATTTCTCTATTTATATACACTTTGTGTATATACACTTTTAATTTTATACACTAAATTATTAAGAACAACCATCGTCAGCCCCACTCCCACATAAGCCTGCTGGAAACACTTTATGTGCTCTTAACCACCTTAATGAGTTGAATGTAGTCCGTGGGGTCTCATTCAGGAAAGCATATGACTCTATCTTAAGTCCCACTGGGACAAAGCCTCCGCTGATATACATCGTGCTTATGGAGCTTCAGCACCCACCTCAGTGGAACTTAAATACCTTCTCAGTAGATTATTGAGCAAGGTTATTAAAAATAAATTAAAAGAAATGTCCCTGAAGCTGTCATGTAGCATTGACAACACATAAATGAATATTTGTAAGTAGAATTTCATTATAATTATTTTTATGCAATATGAACATTCAGTGTTATATGTTAATGGTACTGGGCACGAAATAGTACAGAAGCAAAAATTTTCAGTCCAGGGTAAGACAGCAATTCCTAAAATATCATTAATGGTCCCTGTGGTTGCGCATTCATTTAGTTGGTGATCTCATTTTGTTGCCAAAACCATTAGGACAATATAAAATTGGTTTCAGAAAAGTACCTTACTTAATTACATAGTAATCTAAAACAAACCAAAAAGAGTATATTTGATTTATTCTAATTGTTTATAGATACTATTTGTATCTTGTCTGAGGCAACCACAGGATTTTATAGGAACAGCAGTAAAAAGGAAAGCAAGATCTGCAAACCCTGAAGTAATTTTCTAATAATTCACTTGCAGCTTCTATTGCCAAGAGCCGATCCAAGTTTTATGCATGGTTCTGCCCATGTTGACATCAACCACTTTCCATAGGTGCCACGTAAGGGTCACAACAATCTGTGAGCAAGAGGAAGCCACAGTTTCACCCCAGCTTTTACCAGCTGGCCTGTACAAACTTCTCACACCACCCAAGGGTGCAGAATCCAGTCCAAGCCTTTCTTAAAAACACACAGGCAGAACATCCTTCTCAACTGGTGGCACTGTTTCTTGCTGCAGTCTACTCCATTTTGTTTGCCTTCTTGCTATGCCTTTAGGACCATAAGTTCCTCGGTACACAATTTTCACACATTCTGTTTTCAAACTGCATAGAGAAATGGGGCTTAACCTCTTTGTGATCACAGTGCAAATGTTAAATAAATCATAAAAGCTACATTACAAACTGGATTTGTTTTCCATTTCACAAAATGGAAATATTGCGAAACATGAAAATATATTAAAATATATTTAGAAAATATAAATAAATATATTATAAAATATAGAAATATAGAGATTTTTTGAAAGAAACCACCTTTAGGTTTTGCATTTATATAGAATCTACTACAGTGGGGTCCAGGGATAAAATTGGGGTTCCTATGCTCAGACCTGAAACATTTAATGATTTCCACTGACTTCTGCCGCTGTTCGAGACTGCTTCCAGAATCTTGCTTTTGAACATTAACGTGTACAGATACCAGTTCAAACAACATAAGATAGTTGATTGCATCTTAAGCTGTTAAATCTCACCAGGCAGAACCAGCTATATTTCTTGTAGCTGCATTTCCTGTGAAACATGAAGCCTTTCTTTTTTTCATAGGCTCTTATCAAAAAGTTTATTCCTATCATAGACAAGACCAAGTGTATCTAAAATGATACTGTAAGCACTGCAGTATATACATTACAGGTCAGGTTTGACATATTCATTTCTAATGCATCATATATAGCTGGTGGAGAGCTCATAGTTTCTTTCTCTAACGTTCAGTTTCAGGCAAACAAATTTCTGCCTTAGGCACTTTGCTAAACTAGAAGCAGCTCCAGCATGCCCCCATCGATAGCTGCCATAAAATGTTTTGTAATATCTTTCTCAGAAGGACGGTTTTGTAGAAAGGCTTACAGAGCACGTAGCTGTCTCTTTTGCTTCCCAGAAATAACTATCCCACATCCAGCACATATTCTGCTGATTCTGCCAAAGACATTCAAAGTCAAGATTTTTTGGGGGGAGGAGAGGTGGTGGTGGTGGTTTTTTGTTGTTGTTTTTTGTTTGTTTGTTTGTTTTTGTTTTATTGGTTTGTATTTTTAATGTTTTAAGTTATATTAATAACTGGGGAGTGTGAGATACTTGAGGAGCTCTGAATTAAACCAAGAAATTGTAACTGAGCTGTGCCGTAGCTGCTGCTACTGCTCACATCTCTCAGGGACGTAGCTTTCCCTGCTGATGCTTACTGCAGCCACTTCGGTGGCTTTAGTGGAAGGGAAACAACAAAGAAGACTTAGGACTGACTATTTAGGTGTGCTCTTCATGGTCCAGCTTCTATTACAGGAAGATGACTTTTCCAAATAAATTAGAGCCGAAGTGGGAAGACTCACACAGCTTGCCTTACATATATGACGATGGATACAGGGCAGCTAATATTCACAGAGGTAGCACCACTCCTCTGTGCAGGGGTTAGCTCCTGGTTTAGGTTGTTTGTCTGAAGGCCAGGAGAAAACACCAGAGGTGACTCCCAGCTCTAGACAGTTTCCTCCGCTTCCCTTCTACATTACTGCCTGGGCTGGAGATACTAGCTTGGCACGGCGGGCTGAGGCAAGGGCAACTTGCATCGTCCCGCTCCGTTCCACTCAGCTGTACTTGGGAAGCATGCAGTTAGCAGCTGCCTCGGAGACCTTTTCTGCGTTTTCCTCTTCTACAGATGGGCGCGCTTGGCTCCTATTTAGATAGAAATCATAGCAACATTTTTACAGGGAAGGTGGGCAATTGCAAACAAACACTTGTCAAGTGTGGGCTGGCAGAAGTGCACAATGGCAGTAAGAAATAAAGGTGGGTACAGAGAGAAATGAAGGGCATAGTTTTCTCATGCATTATCTGATCAGAATATGTGTCTGAACAGTATATATTTTCTTGCAAACTACTTACAAATATGTTCTGGTCCCCTATAAGCTAGTGTTTCCCCCTTCGAGCTATGTATTATTAGCTACATGTGAGCACATAGATTCAATACAACTAGATGTTTATACAGGAGATCCATTACCTGGCCACCTGTTTTTCCTCCAGGAGGCTCTCTCTGACATTTTAGCAGAAAAGAAGCAAGGTATGAAGCTACTGCTGTACGCCTAGAGTAGCTTGGCTGACAGGCTGTATCTTTGTAAACCATCCATTTGTGATACTGGGTGCTCGACACACAGGCATTTGTTCTACTGCATGGTGAAGATTTTGTCTTCTTCCAAGCCTTTTGGAAACTCTTTATTTTCACTTCAGTCTTGGCTTTCCAACCAAGTTTTAGAAAATGGCAACAACAGATTCCAGTTCCACACACTCCCCATTCCTCTTAAACTTAGGGTCTCCTGAAGGCAAGGTATAAGTAACCAGTTTGGGATCAGAAATTATCTTCATTGGCCACTGTACATTTGCATGAGCATACTGGCATTTTCCTAGTTTTACTTGCAGCCAGTTTCCACTTTTTTGCTGTAGCCAATAATGTTCACTTTCCTCCTCAAATCCTCAAAGCACGTTTGAACTGGCTTTCCTTTCCCCAGAGTTTTTAAGAAGTGCAAATATATTATGTCTGGCCAATGCCAGTCATTGATTAGCACTGATTTAGCAAGTATGAAGCAAACTTGGAACAACTTTGTATCTCTGTGGCAGACAAAGGTCAGAAATTCTATTATAATCCTCATTATTTACTACAATTAAATTAATTTGTTAATACTGCCAAAGCTCAAGTTGTTTAACATAACTAATTAAGCAAGTAACAGACTTCTATCCAGTGGCAAAACATTGTTTCTCAGGCTGCTTGTGTTTTACATTAGAGTTAACTGTTTCTACCACAGACTTCTAGGAAGTACAAGCAAAGCAGAGGAATTACAGAATCCAGCAGCATCTGAGGCATCTGTCAGTGGGTAGAAATGCAGCACACAGTGGGGATGTGTACCTGAAGCCTAGGTAGTATTTTTCTTTTGCACAAGGAAGAAAACACAAGTTACTCTTGGTATGACAAGACGTCATTTCGAAATGCTAACTACCTTCTGCTAAGACACAGAAAGAACAAAATGGTTGAAGCAGAGGAGGTAAAATGCAATCTGTGCTGCCCTCTCCTATTATTTCTGGCATGCAGCTGTTTCAGTTTATAACTCCAAAAGGTGTCTAATTCCCAAAATTTCAAATGGTACTTATTGCATAGAGGAAGGGAGAGAAGTCACTGTTGTTTTGATATTATGGATCAGTTAGAAGAGGAAAGCCGCAATACCCTTGCAGCTGAATGACATCCCAAGGCCCACAGACTGCTGAAACGAAGCCCTGAGGCCAGACACTGCTTCCTCCCTGCTCTGTGCTGAGGGACGTGAGGCAGAAGAGACACAACCGGGTGCCTGCAGCACTGCAGCTCAGGGAGGCGCAGCTGAGGGCATGTGGAAGCGCCGGGGCAGCTGCTGCTTGTGGCAGGGCTCCAGCCAGCTGGGCAGATTGGGCAGGCTGAACAAGCCCACCGCAGCTGCCTGCCCCCTGGACAGGGGAACTGGCAGAGCTGCTGGCAGGAGACACTGCTTGCTGAACAGTGTGATGAAGAATTTCATGTATGGGTTTTGGAAATACTAGTCCAGGTTCAGAAAACAGACTGTAAGGTCTTCAGGCCAGGGACCATCTGTCTGTTCTGCGTTTAGCAAGGGGGGGGTCTTATTTTTTCACCAAGTTGTTGGGCACTGCTGCAATAAAGTGAGGTTGGTAAACACAAAGATCCTACTTCCAGGAATTGAAGCCTGAGGAACAGAATGGATGACAACTTTACCTGCAGAGAGATGGCACAGCAAGGTCTAGCTCCCAGCAATGCAGGGCACTTCTCTGTGCAGCATGTTGTACGTTCCCAAAACAAATACACTTGCTAGTGCTTTAACACCCTGCTCATTGGCAAGCATCCTTCAGGACTGCACCACAGTTTAGTGTAATTTCTTCTTTTATGCTATGAAAACGGAGAAGGTAAAAACAATAATAGCCCTCCAACCCCACCAAAGTATAAATAGAGGCATTTAACTTAAATACAAAACAGAAAGTGTGACTTCTGCACCAAACCCATCAACTCAGCCTTCCTTTAGACCTTACCTAGAATAAATGGTTGGATTAGTTGGGAGATCAGGGAAGTTAGAAATGAATCATTCAAATGAGAAAAATCATTAAGTTCTAATTACAGCGGGGTTTTGCAGAATATGCATTGGAGCTGGTAGTTTTTCATTGATATGGCAATGAATGTCCCATACAGCATAGCTAGGACTTTCCCACTAATTAATGAGGTGTAATTCCAGGAACTGTCTACAAAATATGTTTCCCCAAAGTATCCTTTGGTTCTCCAAATGGAGCCATAGTTCTATTTTGCTGACCCTGGGAATCATACAGGGTCCCAAGCACTCAAAGTGCTGAGTGATAAGCACCCGATACATTATATTTGTGAAGATTGCTGCTGGTAGTTCCTATTCCTACCTTCCCTTGAGGATCTACAAATAAATATTCCAAACCATCCTCTCTCCTTTCCAAGATGTGTTAGAGCCTCCTCCTTCATTTGAAGGTTACTGGCTTATTCCTTTCCCAGGAACATCTTCTATCAGCTCCTGGCTGAAAGTCACAGACATTTCACCCCCTCATCCACCTTGCCTTGCAGAGAAGGGCTGTGAACAAAAAATAGCTGGAGGAGCACCAAAGCCTGTGGGAGTGATCATGTGGCCCATTTTGTCCTCTGAAATCACAGCTGGCTCTCTGGACAGAGACCAGGAATAAAAGTCCTGTAGATGGCGTCCTGTCCTCAAGTGCCCACCCATACACAGGATTGTGACAATACCAGCACTAAGCAACGGGTAAAATGCATCGCCTGATCAATGCACCCTGACTGTTCAACACGGGGCAACAGCCTCACGAGCTGTCCAAGACTGATCAAACCAAACCAAACATACCACTGTGTTCTGAGTCCCAGCTCTGCAGATTAGTTACCTCCATTACTGATTCACAGCCTTTAATCCTCCATTTACTTAAGCATCTCTAGCATAGTTATATGGAAACTGCCAGCCTTTATTTCACTAAATTCCTAAAAGCTTACTGCAGAAGGACTAAGACCCTCCCCTGCCCGTGCTGTAAATGGTGGCACTATCCTTATAGCTGCTGACTACAAGCAAGGCCGTAACACCACCGGGCAGCCTGGTGATGATCTCTTTGGACTGAAGGGGAACTGAACCTTCTTCCTGGCTCAATTCTCTATCACCAAGCTACTCAGCCGGCTGTTTTCCATCACGTCCTACAGTGCCACAAGCTAACAAAGTGTGCACTGCAAATACCTACAAAGTTGTACTCATGCAAAGGGAGATACCCGACCCGTGAATTCTGCCCAACAAATTGGCATCGTCAATAAACAATCTGAGGCCTTTTAATTTTTCATTAAAAAGGAAACTAAACAACACCCAGTACAACAACTGAGCAATGGTTCGACATGCTACAGTTGGAATATACCACATTCTTATGTGTTCTTACCATTTTTGTGAATCTAGCCCATAGGATTATTAGAATATAGTCCTCAGTATCTGGATCTTCATAGAGTAAATGTGTTTATGAAGAACAGGCTGCTATACAATCTTCTGACAAAGAAGCATCTTTTATTTTATTTTTTGGTACCAGTCTTCCCTGAAGTTTTTGATATAAGAAAGGAGAGAAGATTTCAGTTTTATCCTGAAGTGCCTTGGGAATGATTTACTGCTCTGGTCTCTCGCTGTATGAGAACTTTTAACATTTTAGCTGGACAATTAGACACACTGCACTAAATGATAATCCTCTAAAATCATGAGATGGGAAAGGAAAGGACAGCAAACCTACCATTTATCTTCTGCTAGCACCTCGCATTACTGGGAACAGTAAAAAAAAATCCTAGCTAAGCATGCAGTAATATCAGATCTCTGAAGTCTGATTTTCATTGAACTCTCCCCCACACCTCACTTTTTGCCAGAAATAGGGTGGGTGAGGGGGGGCTGGGGAGAGTTTTTCAACCAGGGTAAGAAATGGGCTAGGGCTTCTGCAGTGTGTGAGGAGTTGGCCTGTGCTTTAGCATGTGTTTGCAAGCTTTGTGATGTTGTTCAGGGCAATAGTTATTTGGCAGCTGCTTGTTGTCTGGTTTTGGCCTCGGGCAAATTTTCACCTGGGGCGCTGGTTGGGGGCTAGAAATTGAGCAATAGACAGCAGTCTTCCAGAAGCACATTTTGGAGCAGTGGCAAGCGGCCCCTTGGTGGTCATTTGCCTTGGGTTAGGCAAGAACTGCATTAGGGTTTAGGCTATGGCTGTGTATATCTTACTGGTCAGAGTGACAGTACAGGTTTTGAAAGGCTCAGGAAAAGATTTTGGTAAAGCTCCAGAAAAAAAAAAAAAAAAAAAAAAAAAAAAAAAAAAA
>CM021775.1:18997130-19064575 GCA_011076525.1 Nettapus auritus | reverse complement strand
AAAAAAAAAAAAAAAAAAAAAGGCTTCTAACACCTAACTTTTATTACTTGTTAATGTTTAAATTTGCAAGCCCTTTTTAGGCTGGGGAGAATCATACCCATACTAAAAGCTGCAGATTCCTTGTGCTTCTTAACCACAAGATAATAGTGAACAAATTAATAACAAGAGATTCGAACTCAAAATGATTTTTAAAATTTGTTTCGATACCAACATGGAAAATTATCTTCTCCATGCAATTTCTAATAAGACCACAGATATACTCTGATTGTTTATTTCCCCCAGCATTATAAATGAACCTGTTAAGAAGATTCTGGCTTCCAGCTGTTAGGGCAAAGGAATAAAATAAAATGGATGGAAGAACATTCCACTAATCTCAGTTGTCTACAACAGTCCCCTGCCTGACTGAAGGCACGTCCCTCCTGCTTGCAGCCCCACGTGCAGCATTCTGTAAATTGGTTCAAGGCAGTTTTTAAAAAAGGAGTGGACATTAAATGTCAGTTAACTGACAGCTAGCAAACGGCCCACATCTTGCCTCAGTTAATATGAAAACTGTCAAATTAAGCAAGGGAAGAGATCAACTTCGACTTACTGAAGGCAAGAAACTGGAGAAGACAAGGTAGAAACTGGAGGAAACTAATTTATTATTATCTGAAATGTGAGGGTGTTTTATAAGTTTGTTCGAAGTTACCAGTGTAGGGCAGGTAAGCTTATTGTTCACAGGAAGTATGGGGCTCAGTAATGGCACTTCTTTCCTGTACTTCTTTGTGTCACTAAGAGTAGCAATTGAAGGAATAAAGGTTTTACTTATTCAAAAATCTTCCTTATATTTTGTGTGTGTGTGTTTTTGTTTGTTTTGTTGTTGTTTGTTTTTGTTGTTGTTTTGTTTGTGGTTTTTTTGTTTGTTTGTTTTGTTTTTTAAAGACTAATTATTTTATCTGTGTAATCCATTTTAAAAAACAGGCTCTGGACACGAATTAACAGTTTTTTCCCCAAAAACATGGCTGGTCAAGAGCAATGACACTATAACATATGGGCGTCCAGCCAGCTCCTCTGCTTTGAATGCATCAAAAATTTTTTGAGGACATCTTAATCCTGTCAAAACAATTGAGCAGCTAATTCGATTCGAGCAGGGCTTCTGATACCCAGTGGATAACATTCTCAGCTGGTGTGGATTTATACTGTTTCAGTGCAGTGGTTTTGCTGCAGCTGAAGTCTAAACTCAGCGTGTTTAATAGAAGAAGAGAAAATTCAAACACTGTTTCCAGCTAGCTGTCTTGTAGGACCTCAAATGATAGAAAATCAATTCATCCCTGGGCAAAACCCGCTCTTGTGAGCTGCCATCCTGTTTTGTTTCAAGTGAAAATAATATTGATGTTGATAACACCCACTAGGTTGACATAATCTAATAGTCAGTTTGTTGCTAGTCAGAAATGTCACCTTAGCAAATAAAATGCCTTAAACCACCGCCTGGCAAAACCGAAACAAACTGCTGGAGACCATTAATTCAAATTTAAGGCCTAGCATTACAGGTTGACAAGACCGACTTGCTGAGGAAAAGCACCACAAATACAATTCCCTCATTCCAGTCATTCATCTTCCATGTATATAAATAAAAATCTGGTTATTTACACTTCTGCTAATAGACACAGTCCAAGCCTTAGAACACTTATCTGGAACTGAGGATCTCGCTAACAATTCTCCTCCCCTATAAATACATTTTCTCTGTATACACACTCTTTATATAAACACATCATATGAAGAATGTAAACGTGCACTTTACTAGATACACTGTTCCATACTGTTCCTGCATGGAAAGGAGGAGCCGCAGGACAGCACCCATCTCCAGCCCGGGGCCGGTTTTGGCCCAGGGATGCAGGTGGGCGGCAGCAGTGCCCCGGCAGACGTTGCTGCCCTTGAAGGAGGGCTGTGCTAGGGCAGCAGGCAGCTTTGGGCTGCCATCACTTACCCTAATGCTTCGGGCTAACACCAGCCCCGCAGGAACTGATCCATGCTCACAACATGCATCTCGACATCAAGGGCTGGGTGACACCTGTGGGCAACAGCAGCCCTCTCTACCCAGTTTGAAACCATCACCACATCTCTTTTCAGCCCCTGGGTCACAATGTACAGCTCTGCCAGCCCTGGGGTCCTACTGAAAGCATCTGCTGGGTCTGATCAATGAACTGCACCAATTGCTGCATGTGCCGGGACTCCCATGGTAAATGCGTTCTTTTCCCTTTCTTGTTTCCCATAACTAACCACCTCCAACTCGTGTAGCCTAGCCCGGTTATCATCCCCACCTGCAAGCTGCCGGTGACAGAGCGTCTGGGTCACCGCAGCATCACAGCGTGTGGAATTGCAACAAAGCACCCTGTAATGCCTTCTGTCCTCCAGCAGCAAGGAGGAACACAAATTAAACACATACAGTTTAATGACTAAATACTACCTTAATGACACCTAAGATCTGCAGGCAAATGGGGCGTATTCACCTAACATGGTACCTTGATGCTGGCCGTATCGTCAGCTTTCCCATTATAAACAGATACATATATAAATATATACACACCCACCCCAAAAAGTGTCTTGGAAAAACACTTGCAAAAATTGTTTTTTCCTTTGGTTCAATAGCACCACGAATGCCCTTTATGAAGGGACTCCACTTGAGATATGGCAGCAGGGAATTAAAGCTAAATTAACACTAAAATTGACCCAGCGAAGCTTAGGCTATTACAAAACAGTACACCCATGTGAAACACTTCCTTTGAGTTCAGTCAGGACCCTTTGTGGTGTCCCACCCACTCGCTGCAAATAGATACAGATGCTTCAGCAAATTTTATGAGCTGTTAGATCACCTTAAAAACTCGGAGGCCTGTGTTTACACAATGTAGAGAAAAAAAAATGACCCATAATATGTATTAAATATGAATAAAACGTCAGGAGTATAACTACAGATTGAAATAATTCCCTAAAAAGAAAAAGCAAAACATCAGAAACAGTGATCACAACAAGAACCCTGGAAAGCCAATATTTTTCTTTGCTTTTACTTTACTCAAGGTTAAAGCGAAAAATAACGACCTACTTCCTCAATAACAGAACTGTGAATTTGCAATTAAGCATCAGCTTTACCACTTGTTTTATTTAAGCATTGCTCCAAGCATCATCAAAACACCGATCATTCTCATGATTGCTGGGAACGTCAAAAGTTATTTCAGAACCAGACAGTGCTGGAGTGCTGCTGATTTAGTTAGCAAACAAAATCGCATTCAGCAACGTATGTATACCTTCAGCTGTACCCTTAAGTCAGCAGTTTGCAGGGCTACGGGCATGTTCCAAATAAATCCTTTTACTCTGTGCAAACTGCTGGATTAAACTGATCACATATTGCATTTTCTTTAAACATGATAATAAAGTGTCATAACAGACATTATCTGTGTAGAATCTCCAGCAGGAGAAGAGGAAGGAGACTTCACAGGACTGAAATGATTATTTGCACAACAGTGTGATCTGTTAATCACTTTTGTGTATGAAAAGATGAAGTTTTCAAATGGACAACATGCTTTGTTAACACAACATGAAGAAGCACCTCACCAACTGTTGTATTGCAGCCGCTCTGCCATATAAAGCGCAAGTTGAGCAGAATAGCAGCTGGTGAGGCTGCTGAAAATCTGGAACTAGTTTAACGAATGTGCTGCCAGTTCTTCCTACAGACCAGAAGTTTTAAGGAAAAGATTGCGTTGCGTACTTAATTTCCTTTACCCATAACAACCAAGTCAACTGATTAACTTCATTTAGCTGCCTGCACTGTACTCCTATTGCTCTGCACAGCCAGGTTCAGGAGCTCATGGGCTGGAGCAGAGATTCGACACAAACCCAGGGAATCCGCAGACCCCAGCTGCAGCGCTCACAGCAGTTTCAGTTCCTGTGCCGAACGGAGCAATCCTCTGAACAGATGACACCCGTACAGCCTGCAAGCTATAAGCTACAAGCAATTGTACTGAAGTCTTGCAAGTTAGATGGGTAGAAAAAAATCCTGTTTTAAATGAACAATGCAAGCAAATTCAAGCCCACGTTACAGAGGAGCGTCCTAAAACAATTCACATTGCATCTTGGGCAAAGATTTTTCTTTTTTCTCCCCTCTTCAGGATGCTAGGAAAAAATAAATAAAAAAATAAAAAAAATAAAGTCTGTCCAGAGTGTGATTCTCCGCAGTGCTGTGGAAGGTATCTATTAGATGGGCTGATCCAGGAAAACAGAGGAAGAAGTTCCAGGATTTAACATAATGTTCAGAAAGAGACAAATATGTGCTTTCTTTGGTAGGGCTTGGAAACGTAATGGAAATTGTCAGCCTCATCATAATAGATACTGGCACTTAGAAGAAATCACACTGAAAGAAAAACATGAAATAGAGCTACTGGGTATAATTTACAAATAAACAAACAAGCAAGCCCCGCTATTTTTCTAATCACGTTTCTGAATATTACTTTTCTTTCATGAAAAATTTGCCAGGATATAGAAATCCAGCCCGACTCTTCGGAAATGTTCAATTGTTTTCAATCCAATGGTTGAAGTCTTGTTCCCGTTGCCTATTCACATAAGAATAACAGTTTCATAATGGAAGTCAGTTTATACTCTATAAGGCTTTATGTGGATCAGTTCATAAAACTTCTTAAATATTTCCCACATCATTGTCACACTCTGCTTTTTGCTTTCCCAAAAGAAAAAAACAACATACTTTAGGACTGGAAGCATGTGGAAATTCTAGCCGGTCACTGCATATGCAAACAAGACTATGCCATTTCCAGCAGACACAACTTTGCTCATACGCACAACACAGACGTGTGAGCATCCAGCACACAAGCTCCCTGCCTGCAGGTGGAGGGCACAGAACTGCACTACAACAAGGCAACCGTTCTGTCATTCCCATGTGCAAACACCGTTTGTGACGATCTAAAATGAAAAGCTGAGTTATTTGCATCTTTACCTGTGAGATTCAGCTTCTAAAATCGCATTGAATTTGGCCCAATACGTGCACCAAAGATGATCAACCATAGAAAGAAAGCTTTAAAACAGTGTTGACTGGCTATGAGTAGAGGGCACAGCCGCAGTTAACAAATGAATTTAGCTCCCTCTTTGGAAGCGACATTGAAAAGTTGACAATGCCAGAAAGACCAGATATCTTCCAGTCCTGTGATTTGCCCTTTGTGCTCACATCCTGGTCAACGTAACCACGTGAAACACGGCACTCAAACACGGGGCAATGCACTGTTATTCCAAAAGATGCAAGAATAGTAAGTAAATACTAACAGCCAGTTTGTCTGCTCACCCAATTAGCTACCAAAGATACCTTCATTTGATATTCTGGAACCATATCTTATTCTCTAGTTAAGTGGGATCTGATAAAACTGAAATTCAACAGATAATTAAAATACTGTAATCTCCTTAGGAAAATAAAATATGCCTCTGTCCCCCCTTTTTAATTATTACATTTTGCCCTTTTAGCTCTTTGCATGCTTTGAATATTTTTTGCATGATCAGAAGATGATGGCATTTATGAAATACTGTGCATCTTTTCAGCTTTGGCAAACTACTGTGCTCATGTTCCTCAGCTTCCCACTTTAATGGTGACTTTTTCCACACTGAATACAACTAAGCCATCTCTTGAGACAAGCAGTCTTTCAAATGTCACTACAGAGTACAAGAGATGCCCTTAAGTTTTATCGCAGAACACAGTGATTCTGTTTTGAAACTCTAGTGACCACTGAAGTTGTTTCCCCTCCTTATCCTCCTTCAGTTACATCAAATACCCAGTTTCTGAAAATAAGCTCATGTCCCTTCTGACAGCAGGCTCAGCGATCCCGGGGGCTCCTACCTCCTGTATCTGATTTGCAGTTAACTGAGTGGGCTATTACTTGCACTCTATTCTTTCCAGTAATTGCAGGAAGTGGTGAACGCTGGTGGTGGAGAAAAGCTTTCTTTAGTGCTTCTGGTGAGATCAGAAGCCTATCGGGTAAGACACTGGCTCTGGTTTGGTGAGATTCTGACTTGTGGGGTAACTTTGTGAAACCTTGGGCTATTTCACAAATAGAGCAGATTTCATTTCTGTATGGAGTCCTTGTCTCATCTGATGATCCCAATCAATGACTTTACTGTAAAGCACCATGAGAAGCAGTTAGCAAAATGAAATGGAAGATAACTACTACAGCCTAATTAAATGAAAACTACATAATTCAAAGCAGCTCCTAATGACAGTAATTCTTATAAAGAGTGAATTGCTGCATTCAGGAATTTTTGTACTAATCACTTGTGTTGACCACTCTTAATATGGTGATCCAGCAGAGGCTAGTATGTTGTCGGGAAATCATTATGTAGGCTTTCCTGAGCAAAAACTGTGTTGTTTTTTTGTTTGTTTGTTTTGTTGTTTGTTTGTTTGTTAATTAAATAAATACAGCTGTAAATGTGTGATGTTCTCCAACACCACCCTGGCTACCTGCTGCCATCCAAGGTCGCAGGGTGGCTGCTCTTAGTTATGCCAGCCTCAGCTCACTGGAGTGCGGGGATCTGCAGAGATCCCTCCAGCACATGCAGCCAGAGCAGCTACCCATGCCACACAGATTCTTTGAAAGACTTTTACAGGGCTAAAATACATACACGGTCAGAGTTCTTTGCTTTCGCAAGTGTAACAATACCTATATTCTTAAAAACTATATTATCCATTGATACATACCTGTATCATACTTATTCCTTACGTTAAGCAGCTCCTTACTTAAGAGTCCAAACGGAATAAAGTTCTTATCTGCTCCAATTATTTCAAAACTAAATTTACTGAGCAGGATTACATTCTTTAATAGTTTATTGTGCAATAAGTAACCTTATTTTATCAATAGGAATGTCATGCTTTTTCCGGATTAACTTTTTACTCGCCATTTTTTCATTCAATGCTACCAGATGGACACTGAGCAGTTCTTCACTAGTGGAGTCACCGCTTGCAGTGAAAGAAGTGTCGCTTTCTTCTCCTATACTATCATACACAGCAGTGTTGGATATTCTGATATTCTATTCTGTTCCCTGAGGCCTAGTCAGGATGTAAGACTTTTCCACCCTTGCAAAAGAGTGCAGAGGGCACAGTGGAATTCTGCGTGGCCATGAGACTCAAAGCACCAGTCAAGCACAAGAGCGTTCCTGTTTTTTCCTTGATTTGAGCATAAGCAGTCTCTTCTCAGTGTTAGATATACACGTACTCTTTTTTGGTGCATGTCATCAAAAAGTCCTAGAAAGGTTGAAAGGCTTGTAGGTATCCTAAAAATGAAAGATATTGAAACTGCTTCCTACTTATTTTTCTGTACCCTCACCAAATGTTGCTCTCTAGAAACAGACATCTTCATGTAGCATCTGTAAAGCTGTATTTTAAAGTATTGTGGTCTGCAAAATATTTACATTTCAAGTTAAAGAAAAGTTCTTAAAGAGAGACAGACAGACAGTAAAATCACAGTAAAATCAGTAAAAATACTGAAAATGAAAAAGTTACCACTAGTCCTGGATGCTTCCAACAGATTTATGTACCAAAACATGAGGTTTAAAAATAAACTCAGTCCAATGATTCATCCTTCTATTTCTCAGTACTTTATAGAATAGATGCAACATGATTATTCTAAAGTACACAGAACAATGTCACTGTATACCCCGGTGTTAGTCAAAATCTTTCTTATTGACATTACTATAAATGCTTAAGGAGGAAATTCTAGCTATTAAGAAAATAGAATAGAGGAAAGTAGTCATCTCTGCCAGTGCCCTTCACTGTACAGCATAATTACATAAAAAACAACAACAACAACATCAACAAAAAAACACAATTTGATACAAATTCAAAACTTTTGGATTTCATTCAAGAGAGAACAACTGTGGAAGCAATGAAGATGCTTCTGGCACACTTTCAAGCCTGAGCAATCTGCTGCTTCAAGTAGAATGTGTAACATCAGCACTAATAGATCGTAGGGCAGATAATCATTTTCCCAGCCTCAGCAGCCATGAAAACTGCCTGCAGTTCTAGTCAACAGCCTTTGCGTGCCTCACCATGAGGGTTTGTGGGTGACCCCTTTTCAAGAGTACAGTCTGACTTGAGTCTTTCAGCCTAATAAGAACATAGAATAGTCTCCAGTACATTATAGCAATTTTGCAGCATTTTATGATTGTGTTCTGACTATATTTCTTCCTACCTGACAGTCACATTAAACTCTCAATTTAGACAGCAAGGTTATAAAAAAAAAAAAAAAAAAAGAAAAAAGAAAAAAAAAGGATGGAAGAGGGCAATAGAGCCACCCCAATGACGTGTTTATATATGTAGATGTACTGAGGGATGGGTTGGAATAAACCAAAGCAGCCTTTGCACTGCAGAAGGCTGAGCCGTTGTCCCCAGTAAGAAAGAGAGCGGCGCGGTCCACAAGAACCAGAGGGACTGACAGAAGAATCAGCAGAAAGGAAACAAACTGTGGAAACAGACCCTCTACACAAACATTATTATTATTTAATACCTTTTTTTCTTGTCAAATGTACGTGCCATTATCATATTTCTGCCATAGTATGTGCACTCACAGAAGTTTTCTGCTTTAACCTTACATTAAAACATAACTTCATGTAGCATCAGATGCTGCATAGACTAGGCAGAAAAGGAAATCATACTGATGATGGTTCCCTTCAGGAAGGGCTAAAAACCATCTGAAAGAAAACGTGAACCCTCCTGACAAACACTGACTTTTAAGTAAAAACAAATCTAAAGAGACAACTATCCAGGCTGACTGCAGCATCACCTTTTGAGCTCCAGCCAGAAGCAGAATCGCAAATACATTAATTCTCTGCATCAGGAATATTCATTGGAATAAGGACAAAAAGGATGAGCACGGTTTCACCCCAGAAGCCAGTGGGAGTTTTGCCAGTAATTTCTTTGAAGCTACTAGGGGCAGAAAGAAAATCAAAAATATCAAAGATCTTACAAACTTTATTCCTTGAAATTCATTCCAGTAGGACATCAGCAGCTAATTGTTCATAGCATTGACACTGCTGGTTATCACAGCATCATGGCTGTGCAAAACTTAACACAATACTGATCTAAAGCCTTCTCATTTTGCTTACTCTGCAGCAACAACCATGCCAGAAAAACACTGGATGATTTCCCATTCTTCGCCATGGGGATTTCTACGTTTAGTTCTTAATCTGAGTAATTCAAGTAGTTCCCAGTGGATTAGTGTCACACTGCTCTTTTACAGAACTGATGCTACACTTCTGCATTCGCTGCTTCCAGCATTTGAGGCTGGCGATAACCATCAAAGATCATCTCTCTTATGCTCATTTCCATGAGCTTCAAAAATCAGAAGAACTGCTGGAATACCATGGAATGAAAGCAGAAAATCAATCCCTAGTTAGGCACAGGTATAACAGAACTTTGCCCCCGTTTACTTATCAAAGTTGTTACCACACTACCTAAATTCCTTTGCAACGCATTTTCCCCTAGGTTAGACAAGCCTTGTCCTTCTATTTCTTTTACCCCCAACAAAACAATGGCACTGCTTTGGAACTAACAGGCTGATTTCTGCAAAAAGTAAAGCAAATACAGAACAAGTGCTTATAAAGCATTGGCTTAATTTGTCCCTAGCAGCCAATACAGTAATTCTACTTTCTAGAAGAGCTATGATATGAATTCCATTGACTGTGTTGTATTTATCAAGAAAAAAAGGTTTCTATTGATGGAAGTTTTTCTTTGAGCTCTGTAACAAATTGACATAGATTGTCCTATCTAGCAATGGTACCATTTGTAGGCATCATCAATTTGGCAAGAAGGCAGCAAAAAATAAATGAACAGATGTCATTATGTCCCAGAAAGTTTTAAAGTAGATCCAATAGATAATATGAACACATTTATTTTTTTTTTTCTGATGGACTTGTTTTAATACTCATATTTGCGAGAAATGATTGAATATCCGACAATTAAGCTGAATCAAATACGCAGTTCCCCAAATATTTCTTGAACACAGAAAATCTGATTAAGCACCTTTTTCCTGTTATTTCTCCTACAGCGATCCGAAGGTTGCAGTTTTCCCTGAGCTGTTCATTAGGGGTTGTTTACTGACACGCAAGGGCTCAATTCCAACACAGAAAGCAAAACTACCCAAATTAATCCTTGGTCCTTTTGCAATATTATCTCCAGCATCTGCATACCTGGCACAGCGTGTCAGTCGAGGAGATACAGTCTGGAGGGACTGATACCATTCCATTTGCTTGTGAAGAGCAAAGCCCCAGCTGAGAAAAGATACATGAACATGAAATATAATTTGTGAAAGGTAGAGGAAAGATATTAGAACCTCAAAAAGTGACTGAACTGTTTTTCTGCAGTTCAGTCCTATTTACAGAGGTGGGCCTGAAGGATTCAGTTGTGTGTTTCTTCACCCAGTCTTACTGTAAACAAAGAGGATGTTCCCCTACCCTAATTTAACCGGAACCCAAAATATTACTTTCAGTGTTAGTGCCAAGTGAGCCAAGGTAGTGCCAGCAGAATTTATTGTTCTGTCTTCTGCACAGACAAATTTCCAGAATTTTGCATTTTAGTCCTTTCATCTTAGTTTGAATTTTTCTTAATTTTTGTGTATTTTATTCTCTCCAGTGAACGTATTTTCTACTTTCTTCTTCAAACTTTTCAGCATGAGAAAGGCTACTTTATTCTGCAGCTGTATCCGCAACGGAATGATCTTGAGTCAAAAGAGCAAACAAAGGAGTTCAGAATGACTTCCTTATACCAGCAAAATATAAGCTTGCATCTTTGCATGTACCTTAGTAAATGCTTTCAGTAACCAAAAATTATGTACGAATACGTTTAAGAACAGGTATTACCATTATTACTGAGACAATCTCAGGAAAATAGAGATTATATATATATATATATAATGTATATGTATACACATACATATCCTAAACACTGTTTTAGAGATTTATTTTTTTCCAGTCCCTATTTTGGTTACAGAAAGAGTGATGGAAAAGAACAGCCTGCCCTTTGGTATATCTGACCTCTTGAGTTTCCTGCCTTCAGCTTTTCAACACGTCCTTGCAATGGAGATCATGAAAGCAATAGGGAAAATACCAACCGTGTTTTCAGATAAAACCTTTGGATTTTCCATCAAGAAGCAGTGAAGTTCAAAATTAATTCTTAATTAAATTTTAGGCTATGTTGAGAGAGGTCAAGTATACCATTACCATTACGAACATCAGTGTTTTTGTTCAGCTAGAAAGCTACAAATCTTTTTCAGTCATCTTTACTTGCATTTTGCAAGCTATTAATGAATCATTTTGTCATGTGCAGAGTATTATCCATCTGAGGACCATTATTTCATGAGAAGACATTAAAATGTGCTCTCATTACAGACACGGTGATTATTATAAATCCTTATTTTCAGGTTTTAGCATAGAAACTCGCTTTAGCAGATTCAGTTTATTAAAACATGCAGCAGTCAAAGGTCTGTCTAGAACTAAGAAGTATAATCATATAATGACAGTACTGGAATATGAGTAAAATAAAGTCCATTTTCAGATCCTTTCGATAATTTTACATCACATGAGATGTGTGTCATACCTTAAAAGCTTTCACATATTAAAGACGGTTTGTACGGTCATTTAATGTCAGAATCATTTTTCTTTAGGGGTATCCAGTTTTTCCAGTGAGCTAGCAAAAGAACTCTTCATTGTCCCTTTGGATTCATCAATAATCACTTGAAGAGACCAACTTGACCAACGTATGTAATAGGAGGCTGCAAGTAGTGCCTCTTTCCTTCTTCAAAATCTTAGACTCACTTGCAGTGCCCACAGCTTCCATCTCAGTCTTCACCAACGCATGTAATCCCACAACAGCTCCAGAGATGAGAGTATCCTATCGATGGGGCAGTGAAGCAGTGGCTTTATGAAAAATTCATAAATTTCAGTCCCAAATTAATTTTAAATCCTTTGCCCTGTGACTAAAATCACAACTCTGGGGCTGCCTGTGTGGGGATGAGCGCCTGTAAGCAGAACTATTTTCTGGGGACAAGAAACTACGGATCAAGAGAGAGAACTCTGGCTAGCCCTCTGAAGAAAGCTTTCAGACTCTCAGGCTTCCTTCACAGCTGCTTCCCCTCTCCACCACGTTCCCACAACACCTCGACCTGGCTGCAGACACGGGCCGTATGTCGGCAATGCTACTCATATTCTATCTTTGCAGGTCATCTTTAAAAGGTGTGTAAAAGTGTACTGAAATTGAGTGTTAAAACTGAGTAGTATTTAAAGTATTTTTATATTCATTAGGACACTGACCACTAGATCCTCTAGGGTACTTTCCTAAGTTACGCAGGAAGAAAATCATATGCTTTCACAAAGCATAAATTGTTTTTAGGACTTCTGTGTGCCTTCCTTTGAAATCACTGCAAGGAGCACAAGCAGGCTACTGAAACTAGCAGCCCTTTCATTTTTTTTTCTGCACCTGTCTAAAATACAGGAAGAGCGCTACTAATTATCTCATTTAGAGAGCGCAGAAATCTCAATCTATTTAATGCTTATTTTGAAACTCTGAAATATATGTTTCAAAAACATAGAGCGGCCGCTAATTTCTGCATTACCTAAATTATTCCCTGAATCCAGATACATCCTTACAGCACTTTGACCTTTCCCTACGCTATGCAATAACCCCAAAAGCAATGGAGCTGTACATACGCTGCTACTCAGAAAGTGTGACGTGACCTGAAAACCTGATCCCACCTGCAACTGAGGTTAAACACTGGGTGATACACAGTGAAAACTTCAGCTAAAAGGTACTGCAGAAATACCTTCTAATTACTAAAATGGAAAAGACCATCAAAATAGTAATGCGATAGAACAGAAACAGTCAGGTGCTTCAGCTTATAGCTGTCATATCTACAAAAATACAATTTGAATACTTCTGTTTCTTTCTTGGCGTTCCACAACCTCAGAACTTTTCCTCATACTAGGCATGATGCTTTGTACTTACGTATTTATTGTAATGTAATAAGAAAGTCTTTGACTAAAAGTGAGCTAATTCCTCTTCTAGCAATGAGTAGGGTGACTCCCATACTAAAAATTGTTCTTCGATATGATCCAAAACAACGTCCTATAAAGCATTCAGTATTTACCCAAATTTATAACAAACAAACATGCATAACTCACTTCCATTATCTTTTGAAGTGATGTACAAAACTATGCCGAAATATTTGCAATTTCTCCCCCCCAGCTTTTTTTTTCCAGGATAAGAGGACCTTGACTGTATGCTTACTACAGTACTTGAAACAATTACATTGATGCATAGTTTTTTCCTAGGGGCAAACTGAAGCTTATGTAGGATATGGTTTGAGTGTGGTTTTTTTCCACCTCCCCTGAGACTTCGGATTACAGTATTTGCCAAGGTAATCAAAAACTAGTCAACACTGACAATTTAGAAATGCAATTATCCCAGTGGAAGAATTATAAAACATTACAGTAAAAATCTGCCTTCCGTTTTCCTCAGAACATGTACAGCAGAACAATCATTCAGTTTATAGCTCAGTCCTCTGATATGCATGAATTTGTTAATATGTGAAGGTATTTAGGCTCTTTTAAGGGACCAGTAAGGATGTATGACTATAGCAGAGATCAGAAATCAGGAATTGGATGTGCTGCATGAAATGTGAATAAGAATGTTTGTTTCAAAAAGGTCAGCTTCTTTTATTCGACCAAGAGCCATGGAAGTCTGTGCATACAACCACTGAGCACTTAAGATAGGAAAAGATAAAGAGTTCACATGACAGGAAGGCACCCCACAGCTGTATGCAGAAACTTAGAGATTTACAAAGAGCACTTTGATGATAATGCACTTACTTCTAGTTTATGTCTTTGCAACACACATACAGTCTCTCCTTAACTTTTAAGTAAACCCCAGAAGAAAACATTTTCCTCATTAACTGCCAGTCCTGTCTGATGCGAGAACTGATAAGACTGTTCACTCCTAACATCGCGATGGATTGTACGTGTCCTTCTCCATACAAACAGCACCAACACGCCTAATGTGAAGGTAACTGGATGCAAGTTAGTGCAACTGCAGTGGCTGCTATGGTCTACACCAAAAAGAAAAAAAAAAAAAAACAATCGAACAACAACAACAACAAAGAAATCTCACTCAGAAGAAAGAGATACAAAAATCAAACCAATCAGCAATATTAGGTTAGTTTAGGGCCACTGTGGTATCTGGGCTGCAGGCACCACACAAGCTCACTGAGAAGAAAAGACCGAAGGATGATCTCAGATGAGATTTAGCAAAGAGTACAAGCAGAGACCAGAGTGACTAAAGTTCCGTGACCTGAAGGCAGCTATTTTTAGCCAACCTTGCTCTTTTTAATAAGTGGAAACTGGGAAAAAAAAAAAAAAAAAAAAAAAAAAAAAAAAAGTATGCAAATCTGACAGTATCTGAGATCAGGGCGCTCAGCGAGGCCAGTCACTTTGAGCAAAGCGAACTCCAAGTTGATGCCTTTTGATACAATTCAACAGCATGTGCTTCAAGGACAACAGCCAGTTGACTCCTGTCATTATTTCAGACCTGTAAGAAGGTCTGTAAGTACAGAAGTTGCCCATGCAAATTTATTTTGATGCACAGATAAAAGTGGAAAATGATGTGTGGTTATTCACATATATAAACCACACAAAAAATATGACTCCATCTGCTTGCCATCAAGAGAAGACTTACTTGTTTTGAGACCTAAAAATATCTTATTTGCACAGCAAAGTATTCTCAGTCTCTGGAATAAAACATTTTAAATTGTTTTATCTGCTTTTTTAAAAAATCAGGTACTGACTTTTAACTATTCCCATGTCCTTCTCCCCATCCTAATTTTTGTCTTCTTATGGACACAAAACATCGCAGAGAACCAATACATTTGAATCATTTCAGCTGAAACAAACCTTTGTAGTCTCAGTCACAAAATCACAAAAAACACAGTCACACAAATGAAGTAAAGAGGAGGAGATGAATAATCCCCAACCGGTCTCATCTCATAGCTCAGAATCATGCACATTCAGAACTGACTGCTCCATCTTCTGTTCCTGTCTGGTCTCTGTGAGACAAGGATTTCCCGTGAGGAGCAGCAGTCACCAGGGCATGGGGCTGCACATCTCAGATACTTCATGGTCTCCCACACTGTTTGGGCAATCCCAGAAAGAGGTGGGCTGGAGGGATAAGCAGTCCTTTTAGGTTGATCCAGCTATTTCTTTCCCTGGAAATATTCTTTAATGGTTTAATGAAAAATAGTGACTCCATCTTTAGTTCCTCTGGCTTCTGAATCTAGATTAAAAATGTTTCTGCTTAAACTATTCAATAAATTCACAAACAGTTTGAGGGAACTGAAACTATGTTTTATAATGAAGTATTATCTGGGAGAAGAAAAAAAAAGGAAAAAAAAGAGAGAGAAAAACCTGCCAGCAATAAGCCTGAGAATCTATTTCAAACTAATCTTTTGTCTGTTTTGCTTCCTTTTGTGAGTTGCCGTTGTGTATAAACCCTGTTACAATTGAACTCAATGCCAGTGGTAGCAAACACGAGAAGATGCTATTAACTGCTGGAGATCGGTTGTTAGATACACGCACACAAACACACACCCTTATGGAAAGATAGTCCTTGACAGAAGAGCTGATAAATCTACCATTTCAAAGTGTTAGGGATTTCCAATCAAACACAATGTAGATTTGACCTGTCCTACTTTAAGGAAAAAGGCCCATCATCATTTATCTGACAGCTTCATGTATTTATCGAAGAATTTATCTCATTACATTCAAACAGAACCAAAACTAGATGAACAGACAGACCGTGGCTTCCTTCTGCTTCAAACATATCCCGTCTATTGGCACGTTTTGCCCCCCAAAATAGCCAATGCAAGTTCACTGAAATCTTACCGTTCACTGAAATCTTACTGTTGATTGTAACAGCCATTGTATCAAGCCTCTTGGTAGGAGAACAAGGCTTTTTAATTTAAAAAACTTACTGCTAGCGTATTTTACTTCCACAGAAACAGCCATTTTCCTTTCTGTTTTCAGAGACTGTGACCAGTCACAGGCAGAAGCACAGTGTCACCATCCTGATAGGAATAGTACAATCAAACCCTTTTCTCTATACAGAGTCTCTAACAAATACATTGAGCTAAAGAAAAAAATCAACCAACTGTAATGAATTTTTATCACACAGCAGCTGTTCAAATAAAGCAAAGCAAATTTGGCTTAATAGCTACTTGATGAGCATACACTGACCTACCAGAGACCCAAGCAAAAACGTAGCAGTGCTGTGTGTTCTGTCATGCAGTAAGGTCCTGAATAAATTAAAGACTTTTTTTTAAAACAAACAAACAAAAAAAAGTATTAATATTTCACTTTCAGTCCTGCTAAACTATGCTGGACATTTTGATAATTAACAGTATACACAGTTCTGTCAGCTTAAAGTATTGATCTGATGACATATGGGCACTTTGGGCTGTGCCCATAACTGGAACACTACAGCTTTAGTAAGGGACACTCTGTTAAAACTCAATTTCTAAGAGTAAAATTAAAAGATTTTGGGGGTATTTTACCTTGTAGGCATTGATCTAAATGTAAAATACCCAGAGTACTCTTTTGTGTCGAGTTATGGCAATCCTTTTGTACAAGATGTCACAAAGAAGCTCACGTAACATCAGGAGAACAAAGCCCCTGATGAAGTAATTTCCTCGCAAAGCATCGCTGATGAAAAAGCAGTCACCCTCTGAATTACTCTCTCACACAATGGATACAAAACTTCTGTAGCAAAAGCAGAAACTGGACTGAGTATATTTTCAGCCCATTTATATGGCTGTAAATCTGATATTTTAGTATAGTCACTTTTTTTTATTATTATTATTTTTTTCTTTTTAAAGAGAAATCCGTCTAACCTCTGTTCATAGGAGCGTTGCAAGACTTCACATTTCAGCAGGTCAAATCCGTAACATGCTGTGAGGTCAAAGACTCATTAGAACTAGGAGCAAATGGAGATCTGGCTCTTCTCTGCTAGACCATTCCACATGGCCACAATCAAACACTGTGCAAAACATCCGATCTCATCTACTGAGCTACGGATGAACTTCGAACACTCACCTGTGGAGCCATGGGAAAGGCACCTGGCTTTAATTTCTCCGTTTCCCCTGCACAAAGGCTGACCTGCAGTAGGCGGCCCTCGCAGCCCCAGCTAGCTTGAGTGATCTCAGGCCAGCCTCAGTTTACCTTTCAGCTCCAAGGACCACTCACTCGGTCATATTCTAAGGAACTCTTTGCCTGATTGAGAGGGAAATATTTTTCCTGTAGCAGTAAGGACTCACTATCACATCCCACGGTTTCCCTCTTAATGCACCCTTGCATTCTGCAACACTTAAAAGAAAAACATGAAAATTCGAGTGATTGCTCAGTCAGTGTGGGCTATGCTGCACCAGTATCACCTCCTGTGTCTCTAGTTCTGAAAGCAGATACCTCTGCCCTTACTCTTCTCACTTCAGAGTACCTTGCATAACCCTATCACCCTCCTGGAGTTCTCCCCCTGCCTTCAGCTTTCCACCCTCTCCTTTATTTTTAAATGGAGAACACCCCTCCTTTCTCCCAGCTGATATGATAACTGAATAGGGCTGATTGAACATGGTTATGTCCCTACTGTGTTTTATTAGGGACTCACAAAACATAAGGACACAGTGATTTGTGCTATTAATATGGAGAAAAACAGTGGAACACCCTCTTCCTTTGAGAAGCAAATTGAGAGTTTTCAGCTGGAAGCTCTTGTAATTTCAATGCATTCCTTATCTGCCTTTGTCCACAGTTGCTGACGAGAACTCAACTATTGCATCCATCCCAGCAAATTACAGGACTTTAATCAAGTGGCTGTGTGATATGTTTGGTGACAGCAGATTTAGTTACCCTGCTGTGATAAAGAGTTGATCAATGTACTATTATTCTTTCCTTTATTGGCTTTTCTTTCTTCCCAGCAAGCATAATACTACAGTATCACAGATAAAATTTCCTACCCTTGAGAACTTGCCACCCATTTCTAAATCCAACGGCAGTATTTCCTGCTTCAGCATCAAAGGCATTTGTTACATCTTAATGCTCATTATTTTCTTGCAATCCTTTTATTTGCACAAAAGTGAATTGTTACTGCATTGAATTTTGCATATTGGTCACCTTTATTTGGAGATTTATTTTTTTTAAGCAGCTGAAAACATTTTTTTTTTTTTCTACAATAGTCAAATAATTCCTGCTCTAGGATCTTCCAGAAAAGGAGAAACCAAAATATCCTTCTAGTCTTTTGTCCCACTGCTTTCCAGCAGTGATCAGTCTGGTTCTTAGTCTAAGACCACGCTGACCTCTTGTGCTTCAGTCAATCAGCCATCGCGCCATCTTTCCCAGCGAAACTGGGGTTGGATTGGGCTTACTGCAGGTCACAGCTATCCAAAAATCAAGCTTCTACCTGCCTTCTATGTAAGCAACAGGTACAAACACTTTGCAAGTTGTTTTTTGTTGTTGTTGTTGTTGTTTTTGTTTGTTTTGTTTTTTACTAGCTTTCATTAAGGGTGTTGTGTTGGTTTTTTGTTTGTTTTTAACTTTAAGGACTTAAAAAAGAAAATGAACACTTTTTTCCATTTCTGCTAGAACACAAAATCTCCTTGAACAGCAAATTCATCAGCATGGACATTGCATTGGGTCACCAGGGTTTAGGTGCCATGGAACCTTTGCTGTAGTCAACACAAATTTATGTTGTCAAAAATGTTTATATTAGAAATTGAAAAGCAGTATTTTTTTGTAATTGGACATTATTTGAAAGGGATATAGAATGAGATAAGATATCCAGAGGCACCAGATACCTGTGTGTATGTGAAGTATGACTTTCTTGGACCCATTTAACATCTCTGCTTTTGGCTTTGGATTTACTGTGTAGAACATGCCACTAGCCCTTGATGCTTTTGTTCATATTTTGTCAGCTACATAAAACAATATGACTTCCGTTCAGTGATCAGCTCAAACACATTTTTGGTGAGCTTGTATAAACATGTTCAAAAATACATTTTCTACGTACTTTCCCTTTTGAAAAATTGTTCATAGAAGTTGAAGATTTTGGCTTAAAAATGCCTCGCACGATGTTCAGCGATGCTACTAGCAAGTCACTTTGTTCTACATTCCACTTAGGAAATACTCTCTTTGGCTGCAAAATGTCATCAGATATCCAAGAGAAGAAGAAGACAGGACAGCATTTCCTGGGTTCTTAGTTGTGGGGGAGGCTGTTGAAGGTCTCCTATCCCAATTCGCTTGGGGTATTTACAAGAGTGCAACCCTTTGGAGTAAAAAGGCAGATTTCAAATTAAAGATGAGTCTGTGCCATCTGTAGAGCTTGCCCTGCTGTTCAGTGTGCTATTGCATATATATTAAAAAAAAAAAAAAGTATTAAATTTAACTTTGCATTTAAAACGTAATTGAAGGATCAGAAAAGCAAAACTCCCCTTCAAGCTTTTTGCTTTTACTGCCATTATCTGTCTTATTAAGCAATGTCTTTATCATGATGTCACTTCCTGTAAGGTAGTAATTGCAAAAAATGCAGAAATCATTCATCTACAGTGGAAGTTTGGAATGGGCACTTAACATTGGAACCCACCTTTACATTTTGATTATAAAAGAAAATGGCCCATATGGCACAAATATCTTCAAGTGAAATGGAAGTTCATGAATTTATAGCAAATGTGATAAGGGTAAAAAGATCTCAAGAGGAAATGCTGTGATAATGGTCTTTTAATAGACCTGAGAGAAGAAACGGATAACTCTTACCACAGCTGAGCAAATAAAGACACAAATCAATGAGAAAAGTTGCCAGTTAAACAGAAAAGAATCCAGAACAAAGCTCATATAATAAAGTGATCTACCTTTAGTGTAAGTTCAAAAGCAAAATTCTCTTAGGGAGATAAACCTATGAACACTAAAGAAAAATAAGAAAGAAGACATCTGCGTTAGCGGATGTTAAGAGCTTTTAATTTGCTTAATGACTGAAAGTGCAGAGTACAGTTCACACAAGCAGCTTGGATGAAATATATACATAATACATATTTTAAATCAATGTAATGTTCTTTACCTACTATGAAATGACTTCAGTGTATGCAAAATTCAAATCTGTGTTCATCAGGGTATTAAGATATCCATTTCTTAAGGAGATAACCTGTGGTTTCAATTACTAAGTGGTAAAAATACTTCTGAACTCATGGTCTGTGTTATTGGTTCTGGAGCCACACGTTTAATTTTCTGGTGCAGGCCTGCTCTAGGGAAAGAAATGAACTTCTGAATGGATTCAACTGTAAGGACTAAAACTTCATTTTTAATTAGCTTGAAAGCCTACAAACTGTTATTCAGAGTTCTCGGTTCCTTTCTCCGATAGCTTTAACGCAGACCACCTGTTTCTATATCATCAGCAATTCTGAATCCTTCTTCCTGTGCATCATTTTTAGCACTCCGCAGTTGAAGTCAATGCACTTCAGTAACAAACGTAAGATGTTTGTAAGTTGACTCCTACAGTCAAGCATACTTTTAAAATACAGTCTGGATACTGAGATACTATTTAATAGAATTATTATATGTGAAACAGAGCTAACAACATCGTTGTTTTCTCTGACATTAGTTTGATTTCATAAGTACGTTACTTGTCGTGCCATACACACGAGTGAAAACATAATATCACAGACCAAAGGAATTCTATCACTAGCTTGTGTAAAATTGCTAATGCAAACACTTCTCGATGGCATGAGCACACCATAAGCAACAAAAGAAAAGCTCAAACACTACACCCCAAAATCCCCAAACAAGTGTCCGAACAAATCATTCCAATGTGAGCATTCATAAAATATTTCTCTAAATTCATAGAACGTGCGCAAAATGTCAATTTTTTTCTGTAACGTATCTCCAGAAGACAACACAGTAGCTGATATATGCATACACCTACTGCAGACATCTACTCCAATGTCCTCTGCACTGCACTGATGAATCTTCTTACGTTCTATAAAAATATTTTCCTTTGAAAGCTGTGATTGTCAAAGATTAAATCTTCATCTTCCAGTAAGGCAAGGCAGAAACGTGAACCTTCTACTGTGGAATTTGGGTGTGTTATTTGGGTGTGCTTTGTTGCATTAAAAAAAAAAAAAAGCCTCTATTTTTTTCTTCTCTTTTCTATATTACTTATCCAATAGTAAGCAATGGCTTTGCCATACACAAAAAATAGGTGAGAAGACTTCAGAAACCAGACAGAGCTGTACCTGGTCATCTGTCACAAGAAGGCAGGTAAAAATCCCAGTCAGGTTAGCCACGTTAACTTCTCTTTTGCCGTAGCAGAATGCGAGCAGGAGGGCACTAGAGACTGTCTAGGACTAGGCAGGGCTCTTGGAGAAAGGAAACAGCAGAGACCTTTCCTTGATCAAATTCTGTTGTTGGTTTGGTTTTGGTTTTCCTCTAAGCAGCATCACGTTCAACAAGCCACATCGTAAGAGAAAATGCAAGACTTCCCCACGTTTTAAATCAGTATTGCTATGGCCAGGTTTATAACACAGCACACACTACAAATGAGCTTAAGTAAGATGCCATTGAGTACATGCAAATGTAAATTAAACTAATGAATACAATTGATTTAACAGCTGCTCTACATACATAAAAACCTCTACATACATAAAAAGGTAACCGATTTTGTTTAATAAATTATTAATTCTCAATTATTCTCTTGCATCCAACTGTTCAGGAGCATGGTATTGTTTGCGATTGTGTCTTGACTCGTGTATTGTTTTCCACCTTCCTAACCTTTCTCTTCCCCTGTTTTTCCTAACAGCCACACTGTACAATTGCAAGGCAGATTTCTGAAATTTTGGAGAGAGGGGTGAAAAAAAAGTGAAGTTTTCTGTTCCATGATCAACACAAACGGCAGGTCCTGAAACAATAAAGCCCAATGAGAGAATCTCTGAAATGAAATGCAGCCGCAATATAATGGCCAGGAAAAGGAATTAAGAGTTATTGCAGAAAAATCCCTAAAAGCCCTCATCAGAATGAGACACAGCACCAGTGAGGAAGGCCTTTGGATTACACTAGCAGTTGCAGCTGAACCGGATGAATATAAAAATTCTATTTATTTATTTATTTTTAAAAAAACTAGGATTTCACCAAACTACTGTGGTGTTGCTAATCAGAAGACGATCATCTTTTCTCAATTATCTACGAAGTATAATCATACTGCTCAAGCTTGCTGCCAGGCTTGCAGGGCCTTGCACCAGCCGCTGCGCAGGAGGTTGGTCTGGGGGCAGCCCTGGGACGCCCCCACTGCCAGCCAGAGACCTGCAGCAGCGCGCAGCGCCCCGGCGCAGCCTTCTCCTGGCAGCGAAACCTGCGGGGAACGCCATAGCGCTCTTGGCGTGAGTCTGAAACTGCCTTTTCCAGAGAAAAACTCGCCCAACATGTCAGCTTCTAAATGTGCCTTTAGCCCAGGCGTTTCAGTGGTTGATGGAATTTGGCTCTGCTCTCCGCCCTGCCGATGAAACCCAACTCCGTGCACACGCTGCGCACCGGGCCGGGACCAAGCCCAGCGCTGAGCCGCGTCTCCGGGCTGCCTAGGTAGAGGTTGGAGCTGCGTTACACCAGAGCCACAAAATACCTGCAGTTTTAGGGAAGACAGCTGGAAATGACAGATTAACCTAAACAAAAGCAAGCTTTCATCTGAACTGCTGAAATCAAAAATCAAGTTACAGATCTAATGATTCATAATGTTTTGGGGGCAACATTTTCAGCATCATCTGAAAAGAAACACAGAAGCACAGAAGACACTTCTGAAGCACCCGTTAACCTTTCTTTTTGCTCAAGAAAGCATGTTCGTTTGTTGGTTAAAGCTCTCTACACCCTGTATTTGGGCAATATTTGCACTTCGGGCATTTTCCTGTTCTGCAGTACCACCTAGTGACACTGCTCTGCATGGGAACTGAGCTCCTCTGCAGTGCCTCTTGTTGCTGGTGCAATTACTGGACCAGGTCTCCCAACTCCCACTTTAACCATTACTTGCCTGGAACCCTTAGGATGCCCCTAAAAGAAAATGTATGATTAGAAGATGCAGACTGGAAGAAAAACACATTCTGAGCCTGACACCAGGCACAGTCTGCCTGCTTGCTGGCTGAAGGGATAAGAGAAGATTTCAATTAACCTATAGGTATGAAATATATCATTGTGAGAACAGCTTTAAAGTCAAACACACTGATTAGTAAGGTCCTTATGTTAACCTGCTGCCCTATCAGATAAATGTGTAACAGTATCTTAACAGGGCTGGGGGGAATTAAGAAATAAAAGCTAATAAGCTGTGTCACTGATGAAGGCAGCTGCTTCCCTGGTTCCCGGATCTCAGCATAACGTGCCCTCAGAGAAACTGCGGAAATCTAGGCAGGGAGAAAATATTTCTAAGCACATCTGAATATTCTCTTGTGTAATTAATACAAATAATCTTATCAAAGTGTTAAAATAGTGACTGTTATATTGTTAAAAGATTATTTGTTAAAAACACTTTAGATATTGTACCTACAGAGCAAAATAAATGCTTCATTTGTAGACTGTCTTATCTCAGCTTTACTGGGGAGATTGTGACAGACAAAGATAATGAGTTTTTGCAGTGTCACAAAAGGTAAATAGAACCTTAAAGTGACAAATAAGATCCTTTCTTACAAAAAGTTTTAATACCATTTTGCACAAAAGAAACCCATCAATCTGGATTTAACAAAAGTTTTTGGTTTTGTTTTCCCCTAAAGCCATTACTCTTCTCATCTCACAAACAAAACCAGAATTTTTAATTTGTCTGTTACTAATTACAACACCAAATACTACCAAAGGAAAAAGAGACAAATGCACGCGCACACACACAAACATCATTAAACAGATTTTGAACCTGCTGTATTCACTCAGGATACAGACCATGTAGCTTAAAGACTTACTTTACACTATGGGGGTTCATGTGTCTAAAATTGTATTACTATTACTTTTTTTCTAGAGCTGATGCAGAGACAGTTTCAGTGCAGCATGTAGCTCAATGACATACAAAATGATCTGTACGGAATACTTGAACGCCAGCTGATAAAGAGCGAGCCAGAACCACCATAAAAAAATAATAATAATAATAAAAAAATCATATCACCTATGGTCTGGGCAGATAAAGGAAAGCTTCCCAACTGAAGTGTCTGTGATCACAGCCAGTGCTGGACAACCACCCACCCACCTGGACTTTCATCAGAAGAGACAGGTAAAATCATTATCTGTGCCACAACAAGAGACAGGAAATGCCCTTCGTGCAAGCACTGAATTCATCTGGCTGATTCGGGAATTTCGAGCCAGCTACCACGGGGTTAGTGAGCAGGCAACACCAGACACTTAGGCATGGACAAGACTGGATGCTGTCTGTCTTACCACAGAGCAATGACAAACATCTTCTAGGCTTTCATCTGCGTGCTTTTTGAAAATGCACCCTTTTTAGTAAGGATATAGCATAAAACTTCCATCACGTTGAATCTAATGAAGGATCAGAATAAAAGATCTTATTCAGACCCTGAATAAGAAGTCTCAGTAAATGCATGTCCACAATTCAGATGTTACATCAGGTACAAAACCATGACGTTGTCAGAAATTCTTAGTATTGCATCGCAATACTAAGGTCTTTAAAAGCCGTTTAGATGTAGAGCTTAGGGTTATGGTTTAGGGGATGATTTGTTAGTGTTAGGTCAGAGGTTGGACTCGGCGATTTTGGAGGTCTCTTCCAACCTAGACATTCTGTGATTCTGTGATTCTGCATTCAACAGAAGGCCTGCCATAGTCTTCAACAGGACAGGAAAAAAGAAAAAAAGAAAAAAAAGAAAAAAAAAAAAAAAAAGAGGAAAGTCAAATTAAGAGATTTGAGAGTCCTAGAAGCATACACACAGCGATCACAACCCAAAACAAACCCACTCTGTAGCACCATCTAGTGATGCTACGTGGGTTTCACAGTGAAGCCACACTAAGTTTCACGTTAACTCCGGACCGTGTGTGAATGAATGCACTGCATGCAGCTCGCGCTGATTGCCTGCGAGCAGTTAAGCCAACAGGGTCAGCTATATGTAGAACAAAAAACCAATACCTCCAGAGCACTGAAAAAGAAGTCCAGTGGAAGAACTTCCTTCTTAATTCCCCGTGGCATTGCCAAAAATAGCATCAGCAACACTAGCTGAAAACAGGTACTTGGAATTCATATACTTAAGATGCAGGTTGGCCAAACCAAGAGAAAGCTGCTTTGTCACACTGCGTAATTCACATTTGGACTTTCTGCCATGCTCTTACGTGGTTGTTTGCTAGATATCTTCACAACCTGCTTCAGGTGATAAAGAGAATCTTGCAGACCTCAGAGCTGTTATTCATACAAATACAAAGGGTTCTACTGGATTTTGGGAAAGAGCAAAAAAAAACCACAGAAAACCATACCAATCCATACACCTATGCCAAGTAGTTCTTTTTTTTTTTTTTTTCCCCCTAGCTAACAGAAGTAGTAGTATTCTTCCCTTCATGCCCTTGCCTCCCAGACAGCTGAGGAATATGTGGAGTTGCAATGCACCATTCAGATGACATTAAAAGCGTGTGGAAAGTCTCCAGCTACACAGTTCTGATATTGTCTTGACATTCCAGGAAAATCTGGAGATTCAGAAGCAATTATCATACCTCCCAGAAAGAAATCTCTGAATGGACCGATGTCTAATACCCTTGCTGTACCCTGTATTACTTGCAGCTATCGAAGTTCACTCGGTACTAGATACATACACTTTTATTCCTCAGCTTACAGTTGCATCAAAGGTTTTCTAACCATGATTATCTTAGTTGGGAGAGTGTTTATAGAAATAAACTTTACTTTCATATTTAAATAGGTCTTTACTAAAAATAAATGCTAAAAATTACTCCTGTTTTCTTTATTCTGAAAAAAACAGAAGGTTCAAATATCCCTCTCTTCGCGCACCTCTGAAGTACCAAACGCTGTCAGACAGAACCAAATACCAGCGCTACCACATCGAGATGGTGCTTTTTTGGTGCTGTTTACTTTTCCCGTGCAACTAAAAGAGATGCCAAAACCAGGTAGGATGAAGCTTTATTTAGACACTGTACAGGATATGCTTAGAAATAAATCCCCCCACCATCTCTCTTAATGGCTTCTCAGGAAACCTCCCAAAAGCACACCCGTATTGGTCTTCCAGATTTACGGAGCCACTGCTTACTCAGACACAACCGGTGCCATGCACAGCATCAGCACCTGCATTCTTACTTGCCTTGCCCTGGGGACTGCTAATCCCAGCCTCACTCTTGTATCCAGCTGCCGAAATATTTTGGGAGCATCTCCCCCCTCCGAATCCCTTTGAGACGGTTTAGAATACATACACTAGGTTAGAGTGGATAAACAAGCAGGTAACAGCCCTGTTAAAGACATAGCTTTTGAGAGATGTGCTAAGAATACATAGGAATGACTTGCGAGGTAACAACAAAGTCCAAAAAAGCTTGAGTTTTGGTTAGAGAAATAACCAGAATCAAACCGTAGAGCACAGTACATCGCTCTGCCTCCTGCTCACAAAACCAGCCACATAAACTAAGTCAAGCGTAAAGAGGATAGCTCAAGTCAACTCAGCAGAAAAAGAAAAAGAAAAAGAAAAAGAAAAAGAAAAAGAAAAAGAAAAAGAAAAAGCCATATTATAATTTTGTTCTTTCTACTTTTATCCTTTGGGAATGTCTTAGTACATTTTATAAACTCTGGAAAGAAAGAACTGATGGCAGGCTTAGAACACTTTGTAGGCGCAATGAGATAAACTTAATTACATTTAAACTCCTTATAAAAGGGCTGAAATCACTAGAAATGCTGACCACACACTGATGCAGCCACACTAATAGGCTCTGTTAATTTTCATCCCAAGTGAAAAATAACAAACATATTCAAAGTACTTTTTAATTATATACTGCCATATTGCTTCCTACTGTAGATTAGAGAAACAACAGCCAAGTGCCTCTAAATTAGATGTTTTAGTGTAAACACAGAACGGCAGCAACATAATCACTAATTAATCCTCAGGAATCATTAAAAAAAAATAAAGAAATAAGAGCAAATTGCTAGAGAGAAAAGGCTCTTTCTCTCTCTGTCTTATACAGGCTCTTCCCTTCCAGAGAAGGCTGGCAAAGCCATCAACATCGGGCTACGACAGATACTTGGTTTCCACTTTATGCCACTGAAATTATAAGAACCACCTCTTGTGTCTTACATCAGCTCCATGGACTGAGCAGTCAGGAAAGCCCACTGTGAAGATGGAGTAAGGTGATTTAAAAGCTACTATTTTCCTTTTCTCAGCGTTCAGCCAGGATCTATCACCAGAAGGCAGGATATTTAGCTTTGTGTTATGTAGCTTTGTGCTCTTTCCACTGCCTTCAACCCCTGTAAGGTGGGAGAGGACACACCAATGTCACACCGACGTCAAGCTGTGCCCTGATGGCCCAGCTGCAGAACGAGATGCGGCATCTCCCCACCGCCCCGGGCCCAGCTCCCGCCCTGTCCATCAGCGGCACCGCTGATATGATGACCTCCACGAGCACCTCATCGAGTCTTGCAGCCCTTTCTGTCCAACATTCAATTGCAATGATTATCACAAACAGGTTGAAGTAAATGCAGCGGTCTAACGAATAGACCACCAGCAATGCTACGGAAAAAAAAAAAAAAAAAGGAGCGATGAAACCTAGAACGTAAGAGTTCTGAGGTTTTAGAAGTCAAGATTGGTTTATAACACAGGCTGTAAATGTTAGCTAAAAAGAACAGATTTTTGTTTTTCTTTTTCTGTTCTTGCCACTAGCTCCTAATGGAGCACTATGTCTCTCCTACACCAGTCCATGGGATTCTATGGGGCAGAGGCGGTTTTGAAGATTGGAGGCGCCTATGTAAAGATTGTAATTGCTTAAATATCCTGTAGGTTTGCACTTCAAGATCCCTTTGTAGATCAGGTCTCCAGTATCAAGTTAAAATAATGTATTAACAGAACTAAACTTCCATACAACTTGGAAAGAATAGGAAGGGACAAAACGATTCCCAGGAGCAGAGAACTGCTAGAACTAATTTTCCGTCGTTGAACCTCTTTCCCACTCCACCTGCAAATATCCCAGATGTGTGTAATTGCCACAAGTGACAAGCCTGAGCTTTATCGCCCTATGATTTTTTCCCGCAGCCCTGCGCTGTGACCGCCCAGCAGCTGCCCCCAGGCCAGGGGACAGTGGTGGCACGCCGCCCGCACCGCACAGATCTCCACACCGCATCTGGCTCCTCGCACCACAGCTTTTTGCCGTTGCCAGATGCTGTCAGCTGAACACAAGCCAGTGCAAGCACTAAAGAGCCCAAATCCACTCCAGTGCTTGTTCTCTCACCCCACTGCCAGTCCAAATGACAATAATTCTCTCACATTCAGGCATGGGCAGAGAGTAATTCAAAAAGGGGAGATAACGGCTTATTTAAGCTAAGGCACTTTTCCTCTTCATTAAGTTTCCCGGAGTGGACAAATGGTGCAGAGGATGCTTTAAGCCTGGATAGGAGGGGAGTGGAAAAAAAGGTTGAAGAATTGCCACAAAGGCTCCTTTTCTCCAGGGAAGAGGCTCTTGAATAATGAATTTAACAGGGAGACGACACCACCCAAATGTTCAGTGGAGATCTGAACAACATCTTAATGAATAAAATATTAGCACTAGAAAGTACATTTATACTCTCCTATAAGAGAACTTGTAAGCGATCCATAAACAAACTATGGCAACAAAAAGGCAATGTACTTATAAATATTCATGACATTTTCCATTCCACTTTATTCTCATCCTAAAATTGCTCAAGGCCCAATTCAATTTTTGAAGACAGTTGCATTAAAATGAAAAGAAGCAAAGGTACAAAGGTCAGTCTCACCATGCACAATCCTTCTTAATTACGAATTTCTGATATGATGATTCTTTTTATGAAGGCAATGCCAAAATTAATTAGAATCCATACACTTTAATCCAGTACAAGAAACTAATTCCTTGTACAAGTACCTTTGGGATTGCCACTATCTCTAGAATTTTTCATTTATTGTATTTTATTTTTTTAACCGAGGCAGATATTTCCATCTCATTGTATCTGCGAAAGATGACAGGAAATGCAGGCCATCGTAATGAATTAGTTTTTCAGGGAAGAGGCAGGTAGCCTGTGGATCACTGCAGGTGTAAGCTTGCAGCATAACTACGTAGAAAACAAAACAAAACAAAACAAAATTAAATTCCTTTTTCAGACCAAGCGCCCCAAACCAGAATATTGCTCTGGCTGGCAACAGTCACACCCTACCAGAGAACAGAATAGCAACTGCGGCAACTACACGGCATCTTATATACTCCCTAGATATTATAACCTTAGTAATTTTAACACAGATTTGTTTGAATTACCATCTTTTGCAATTTGCATACCAAGTATTTTCTCTTGATAGTGCTTTTCCATTGAACATTATAATTCCATTGCATTCAGCGCACTGATAATCTCATGTTATAAATGACTCAATTTATCATCTACTGTTGCCTTTAGTTATTTGCAAAGAAGAACGCTAGTGGTGTTCAGTAATTCTGTTTCATATTTAGGGTTTTATTCCACACTGAGAAATACTATATTGTACCCCACCAGACAGCCACCTTGGGGACGGGGGGCATTTAAGGACAATTACCATTCCCCAGGTTTGAACCACTTTTACTTGGAAATGCTTCCCCAGTTTTCATTTTGCAGGGGAGAAATGGGAATGCCATGAGGTGCACTGCTACCCTCCCTGTTTCCCCAGTGGAAGAGCCACGGGTTTCTCAAGAGGTGTCCCAGCCTGTGGCAATCCCGCACCTGCACTGGGCCGAGGATGCGGAACGTGCCAAGGGCCACAGGCAGCAGCACATCTTGCTTGCACCACAGTCAGCGCAACCTGGCTGTGTACAAATGGAGCTCCTAAGTGCTCGTAACAGCAAAAGCTTCACATTGGCTGGTCTGTCAACCTGTTTGGGCTTATGTTATGACAAGGAGGTGTCAGAACTTCAGTGCCTGGTATATCCTCAGAGAGGTAGCCAAATGAGCTACTTTGACCTTTCCCATGTCCTGCACTTTGACTCGGTGGTGAAAGCTATTTGTAGCCATAAGGCACAGAGGAGAGCTGCAGTGCGAGCAATGCACACACACAGAGTACATCCGAAGGGGACGGCCGATCAAAGGTCTCAGCAGGAATTTCCTGGCAGCTACAAGCTTCCTCTTGGATATTCAGTAGGGAAGAAAAGAACAGCTCCGAACACACCGAAGCAAGTAACCTACAGATAACCTACCTAACCAGTAACCTACCAAAAAGAGTATTAGCCACCAGATGCCATTTTAGAGGTCTCGGTCATAGACAAAGCAGCACTGCTTTATCAGCCACACTTACATGTGATCGTCTACCCAAGGGTAGTTCCATCGATTACAGGGACAGCAGAGCCCACAGTTAAGCAGTCCTCATGTTAGATGCTGAAGTTTAAAGAGCTTTGTCTTAACAGCCCAACAGCCATCACTGCCCCAGCCATTTGCCACTGTTCAGACAGAAAAGACAAACATAACAAACAAACAAAACAAAACACCTTTACTGATGGAGAATAGCAGGGTGGGGAAAATTCTACAGGTCAGTTCAGGCCATATTGTTCTGCTCCCAACAGCAACCTGCACTGATAGGCCATCAGCCATTGCCAGGCTCCCACATAAACAGTCCTGAAAATTGTTTTAAAAACAAATTCTAACAAAACCAAACAAACTGATAGTGGCACTACTGCTATGGATGTAATGTTTGCAGGAAGAGCTACCATTAGATGTTTGCAAACTTCAAAAAAAGCGCCAGAAAGAAGTGCATGTATATGTATTTATTGCTGTGAGTTTGATTTACTTTAATAAACAGAAAAAATCTGAACTGACCTACTGAGTTGCACAATCCATTCTCTCATTTTTTATTTTTTTTTTGCTTTTCATAGTGCAAAGGGGAGAAAAAAAGAAAAAGGTCTAACAAAAGCACTTTCTGAAGGAAAAAAAAAGTATTTTTTGTCAAACATATCATTTTTTGCATACTAAATCTCAAAAAAGAGAAAGTTGATCCAAATACTGCATTGAAAGATCACAGCCTTGTTTTATATACATGCACCCATGCCATGCTTTCCATTTTTGTGCAGTTACATGCTGTGAGCAGCCTGTTTAACAGGCAGCTCAGCTCTTCTCTTCAGCACTGGCAATCCCAATGGCCATTAAAGGCAGGAGAATATCTGATACTGTCATCCTATCTAAACAACGCAGCTTGAAAGAATTAAATTGCTTAGTGTATTTCAAGCCTGCAGTAATGAAAATAGAAGCACACTGAGGCACATCAGGGACATTGTTTACACTGCTTTTTAGGCATTAATACATTTTTTGATAATGCATGTTTCTGAATTATTCCATTACAAACATGGATGAAAAGTGCTGGCAGTCTCCAAGACATCTCAAAGCCATGGTCTTCCTTTTTTTTCTCCCTCTTTTTTAAAAATATACACCCCAAAGTAGTAAATGCTTCCAGGGAAGAATGCAAATTAAGCGATGAATATATCATTAGTTTAATCATAAGACTTACATTTCTAATAGAGCCTGGAGAGTTTGTGAAGACTTGTGCGTTGGGGTTTTTGTTGTTGGCGATTGGTTGTGTGAGGGTTGGTTCTTTCTTAGTTGGTGGTGGTTTTGTCTTGTTTAAGACTCTAAAGCTTGCTCTTTTACAAGCATTTGTCTCTTTATACTGTCTTGCCTGTACATGAATGAATAGCCTACCAGATCAAGCGACAGAACTTCACTGGTTCCTAACCAAACACTGTGCCCCACATAAGCGTGGGTCAGGTGTACTCTGCCTCACCTACAAATAAAAGGCCTTACATGGAAATCTGTGGCTCCAAACCTTTAATACTCCTCATAAGCCACTAAAAGCAGATTTATTCAGCTACTTCAAGAGATTACTCAGCCCACAGTATTGAACCCCCCGTGGCTATATGACCTTATATCGTTATTTTAATTGTAGATACTATTATTGTTCACGGGAGAAAGGTACAATTCAAGATTTTGTCTGAGTTTGAATTGTGAAATGGAAATTTCCCTTTTTTGACAGATTTGTGAATCTGCAAGTGACATCTGTTTTGGCAAGTTTTATCCTCCCTTGCAAAAGATATATATATATTTATATTTTTTTAAGGAGGGATTTTCATTGAATTTAACAATTTTGATGTATTGCATGCTTTGCCTGTTTGTTCTCCATCTACTGATATTTAATTTCAGTGTTTTATTAGAAGGAACTCTTCTAGAAAGACTATTACAAAACACAGGAATTAAATTTCTAGAACATCATAACTGACTTTAGTGTAAAGTGCAAAAGTTGTAATCCATTTGATTTCCACTCAGTATTATTCTGTTTTCTTCATTGCTGTGCTTTAACCCGGCCGGCAGCTAAACACCACACAGCCGTTTGCGCACCCTCTCCTCTCCCGCTCTGGGATGGGGGAGAGAAATGGGAGACTGAAGCGAGAGTTGAGATAAAGACAGTTTATTAAGACAGGAAAATAATAATAATAATAGTACTACTAATAATAATGTGTACGAAACAAGTGATGCACAATGCAATTGCTGACCGATGCCCAGCCTATCCCCGAGCAGCCAGCCCCCCACCCCAGCCAGCCACCCCTATATTGTTTAGCATGACCCCCGATGGTATGGAATAGCCCTTTGGCCAGTTTGGGTCAGCTGTCCTGGCTCTGTCCCCTCCCAGCTCCTGCTGCACCCCCAGCCTGCCCGCTGGCAGGACAGAGCGAGGAGCGGAAAAGTCCTTGGCTTGGTACAAGCACTGCTCTGCAACAACCAAAACATCGGCGTGTTATCTGCACTCCTCTCATCCTCATCCAAAACGTAGCACCCTACCAGCTACTAGGAGGACAATTAACTCTGTCCAAACTGAAACCAGTAAAAAAAATGTTTTTAGCAATGCTGAGAACTTCAACTTTTTACTTTTGATTTAAAAAAAATGAAATAGCTTTTTTATTTTGTTTTTGCCAAGTTTAGAATATTCCTAGGCAGGTTCAAAGGGTAAGACAGCTGCGTTTATCTGCTGTGGTGACATGGTCCCAATGCCATTCCAGGGGTTTCCCAGCCCCAGTCAGCGGAAGGATCTAACAGACATTTTTTTATAGATCTGTGTTTCACTGCCAGCTGGTGTCACCATCCACCTTAAATTTATACCAGCTTACTTCATACTTACCTTGATATTCAGCGAGTCATAGGAGAATAAGGTTAATATTTAGAAATAAAGAGCACTGACACTGCATTGTCTATATTTTTCTCTGACTGGCCTTGTTTTCATTTTAAGGTGATCATGATATAGAACATACTCTAAAAAGAATCAATTTAACCTTTTTTGCTGCATTTGTACAGAATTATTTGAGCTTCTTTTGTACATTATTGGTACCAACAGCAATCCCCACCAAAAATGGATTTACTCTTATGTGGAGAAAAAATTCACTTTGGGCATAGAACTATCTATCGCTTGTACTTGGAACCACACTTTTCTACTTCAGGACAGGTTTACTATGTGCTCTGAGCATTGTTAACTTATTTTTGTGCAAGAGAACTATAAAGAAACCATTAATTAGGAAGACAGATAAAGTTTTTTGTTGGTTTCACCCCAGCTCACCAAAACACCCCAGTGAGCAGGACAAGACGAATTTCCTCCTAGGATATTTAAAGCTGGTTGATGAAAGCCTTAGAGCCAGTTCTGAGAACCCGGGAGAGATGGCTACGGTATAAAGATTACACCTAAAGAATGGCCAGTGCAGTGTGCCTATGGAAGAGGAAGAACTAAATAATTACAGAGCAGCACCAGAACAAATAGTCACGGAATTTCACTGCACAGAAACCAATAACAAAGCCAAGGAGCAGCAAGCAGGATTTATCACAAAGACATATCAAGTTAATCTAATCTCCTTCCGTAGACAAGTAACAGGCTTTATAAAAAAGAAAATAGCAATGTTTTATCTACAGTTTGACAAAAGAAGCATTAAGCCATAGTGGAATTACAGCATCAGAATGCCCTCAGAAGAAATACAGTATACAACACCTACGTACATGACCAGCGTTTTACTGAAGATATCAGCAATTTCCTGCCAAAGATATTCACATTAAATAGTGAACAATGTAATAGAAAAATGCAAAAAGTTGAATGTAGAGCACAGGGAAATGGCCTGCAAGGAATGACACGGGTCAAAGATCCTGCTTCATGGATGAGCATGGGTCTTGAAGGTCCTTCCCCAGCTCTGCGCTATCAGGACCTCATGTTCTCTTCCTTGCTGTCTCTTCTTTCCTGAGATCTTTTTCTCCTCCAGTGGCTTCTTTCCATGTTTAATGTCGGCTTCACAACATTTGTGAATTAACTTGTGTAGTGGGTTTACGTGGCAAGGTTTTGGTAGCAGGGGGGCCATAGGGGTGGCTTCTGTGAGAAGGATCTAGAAGCTGCCCCACGTTAGGTAAGGGCCCCACTGCTGACCAGAGCTGAGCCAATAAGCGATGTTGTTTTGCGCCTCTGTGAGAGCAGATTTAAGACAGGGAGAAAAACGCTGCGCCACTCAGCAGCTGGGAGGGTGAGAGGAGTGAGGAACAGCCTTGCAGGGCCAAGGTCAGTGAAGAAGGAGCAGGAGAGGTGCTCCAGGCGCCGGAGCAGAAGTCCCCTGCGGCCTGTGGTGAGGCCCATGGTGAAGCAGGATGTCCCCCTGCAGCCCATGGAGTACCACGGTGGAGCAGGGTTCCACGCTGCAGCCCGTGGAGGAGACCACGGTGGAGCCTGTGCCCCGAAGGAGACTGCGGCCTGTGGAAGACCCCTGCCGGAGCAGATTCCGGGCCGGACCTGTAGGCCGTGGAGAGGAGCCCACGCAGGAGCAGGTGACCCGGCAGGAGCTGCTGCCCATGGGGGACCCAGGTTGGAGCAGTTTGCTCCCGAGGGATGGACCCCGTGGTATGGACCCATATCTGGAGCAGTTCTTGAAGAGCTGCTGCCTGTGGGCAGCCCACGCTGGATCAGTTCAGCAAGGACTGCATCCCGTGGGTGGGACCCCACAGCACAGGGGACGAGAGTGACCGAGAAGGAGCAGTGAAGAAGAAGTGCTGTAGACTGACCATAACCCCCATTGCCCCGTTCCCCTGTGCCACTTGGGGGGAGGAGGTGGAAGAGGGTGGATGGGGGGGAAGGTGCTTTCGGTTTCTTTCCTTTGTTTCTCACTTCTCTAGCTTGTTAGTAATAAGCAATAAATCTTACTGTCTCCCTATGCTGAGTCTGTTTTGCCCGTCACAATAATTACTGTGCGATCTCCTAGTCCTTATCTCAACCCTTGAGCCCCTTTCATTGTATTTTCTCCTCACTCCTCTTTGAGGAGGGGGAGTGAGAGAGCGGTTGTGGTGGAACTCGGCTGCCCACCCGAGTAAAACCACCACAACTTGTCATATTAGTACACAATTTCCTAGAAGACCACTAATACTTTAAAACTGATCTACTGCCTTCATTTATATCTCACCACAGACTTGAACGTAACACCCACTGAGTTTCTAGCCTTCTGAAATCTGAGATATGGCACAGCTAGAAAGTCCAGCCTGATGGGAGGAAGCTCCCACATACTTTGCCCAGTAAGCAGCATAGCAGCAATCCAAATGATCCTGTTGCCTTTTCTCCACTTCTGATAGTAGCAGCGAAAGAAAACAGAAAAAGTTGCTGTGTTTGGAGATTGAGTGAAACTGTCCTGGCTTCTCAGCATCCAGTCCAGTCTCCTCATTTTGTCACAGGAAGAGACTGGGAAACCGAAGCTTCTAACATGTGGAAAAGCATTGCCGAGCATCAGCAGTAAAGAATATAGCTAAACACCGAAGAGTAACAAGCGGAAAAATTTAGATTTCAATTATAGCTTACTGGAGCTACAGGTGATAATTTCAAGTTTTCCAGATCTTTTTCTCCATGATCATTTTTTCTGTGCTCTGCTAGTTTCTGTTTAGAGCCACATATACACCTCTACTTAAGGCCACTTTCAGAGTCTGAGTGTAAATCTATTAATCTATTAAAATTGGCTTAAAAAAAAGTTTAACAGCCATAAACACAGACAGTGGTATTATGCTGGATAATGTCAAGGGATAGTTAACATCAATTAGCACTTTATAATGAAGAAATAAAAATCACCCTAAAAATTAGAATGTATAGAAAATGGGAAATTAAGGGCTGGGATATCAAAACTCCCATCAGCTATAAATGGACTTTTAACTGTGACTCACTAATCACTTGAGAATACCTACTAATTAAGGTGGCATAACCCCAAATTACTGAAGCAGTCCAGCAATTACAAAGAAGCATTTTTCTTTGTTTTAATAGATGTCTTCAGCTATTCCAGCATCTCAGGAAGCTGAGATCACGCAATTCAGTCACCTACAATACTATATAAAATACTTCAAGGCAGTTTCCCTGAAGCCCACTGAAGCCAACAGATGAGAGGAAAGATTATAGCGTGCTGGTAATCCACAGACGCCTACTGTTTAAGGCTAATGAAAGCATCTAAATGGAAGAAAAGATAGAAGGAAGAGCAGGGAAAGGAAGACTACCAAAGAACCAAGAGCAAGTGCTGCCTGAATTGGGCAGCCTCATCAGCGTCTGTGACCTCCAAAGGTTCTTACAAGTTCCCTGCTTTCAGTCAAAGTAAGAAACAATTTTATTGAAAAAAGATCATATAGCTTTGGGGACATACAGTAAAATCCAAATGAAGATGAGCAATGAAATGCCTCTTCCTGAAGACATGTCTCTGTTTTAAAATGATTTCTCAACGAGTTAATTTTTTTCTTTTTGACCAGATGTCAGTCTTTTACTGATACGATATTAGTGCCCCCAAACCATACTGTAACGGTTCTCAGTTCTGCTGTGCTGTGTCCCTACGGCATAGAGAGGGGCAAAATGTTTCAGGACCCTAGACAAAAAAAAAGAAAGGGGGGGAGGGGGGAGGACTGTTGCAATCCTCAGATTAAAACCATGGGAGAAATTGTACAAACACATGAAGTATCCATTCCCAAAACCTTATGATACCATAAGCAGGAAAATTAAGATGAAAAAATCCAGAAGATTCAAAAGATAAGCAGGGACTGAAAAATAAAAAATGGTAAAGGATCTAAGAGAACTGCTCTGTTCCAAAAGAACAGCTGTAGACTGAAGGATTTCCCCTTCCTGATGCTAAAGTACATCAGATTTTTCCCCCTGCACTTAAGTTAATTCAGTCTAATTCTCTTTGATGATTTTCTGAATTTCTATAGAAAGAACCCTATAATTTTAGGAATGCTGTAGTGGCTTTACAAAATGAGGTCTTTCTCTTCCCAGTAATGAAATGAAGATTGTCATTGTGCTTATCTGTAATAGAAATGAATATCTTGACTTTATTATAAACAGATACAGGAACAGACTGATGCAGTTACTCGCACACAAACAAATGAGATCAATTTTTATCATACTTGAGGGACAATATGATTTCACTAGCCAGTGAGAAGATTAAATTGTTTTAAAAAAAGTGCCAACTCAAATACATAGCAAAGACAAATGCGTGCTATTTGCTAGCACATAAACATGCTAAGCCCGAATGCAATAATTTCCAGTAAGCTTTTAAGTGAATAAAATTAAGAGGCATTTGTGCAGAAAACAACTCAAACTTCAGGCAATTGTAGTCTCCCATCAAGTTCATATTGAGAATCAGTTGTTATATCTTATCTTTGAACAAGTGACTGGTTTACATACAGAGTTAAGAAAGCATTTATTTATTTATTTATTTATTTATTTATTATTTTCACCCTTACATCATGAATAGTGTTTAAGGATGTTCCTAAAGATTTTCTCTCACTCCACAACAGGATTATCTCTAATAACAGTTAGGAAAAAAATCCAACATATACGCAATACATAGCAAAAAATAAAATAAAATGATGAGTTAGGGACACACATCTCCATCTTAACAGATGAAAAGATATCATGACTTCATTAGATGAGAAATACTACCAGCATTTAGGAGATATCCCGTTTCTTTTGATCCTATTTTAATACAGCTAGAGTTCAAAACACAGCATAACCTTTCCTGGCTCCGGACTCAGCCTCAATTCCCCTACGTTATCCAGAATCCAGGTAGGCAAAAGCATTAAGTAGACCGAGCATTAGTTACTAAATGATACAGGTGCCGAGGAGAAGCTAACCACATACCGGTATCCGCACTGCTTTTAAATATTCAGGATATTAACAAAGCACAAGTACAACTTGGTGGATTCCTACTGTTCAGGATGTACAACTGGATTAACATGGTGCTTTGTTTAAAACACAGTGAAGTAAGAATCAATCTTTCTAAACTTGCCTACGCAGGAAGCCATGGATGAGACAAACACAACTGAGGTTCAAAGGAACAGGCTAGAATTTTCCTTCAAACTTACTCCTACAGTTAAGACTGGTCAAAAGTTGTATCTTGCATTTTAATTATGCTTTTTAAGCCCTTTGTCATATTTGGAAGGCCCTACAGTCTCTTCAGGCTGAGTTACAAATCCCTGGTCTGCCAGCTCCAAACGGTGCTTGCCTCACGGCCGTTCAGTCCACACCTTGCTCATGAGTCTCCATCCACACCTCACCCGAGGGGCTGCTCCTGCGCTCTCCCATCTCCCCAGACCTGGCTTACTGCCTTCCTCCAGCTGGTCTGTTAAAATTGCAGCTGCACTCCTCCCAGACAGCTTCTGTTCTCCTGTTTAGGAAGAAGCTAAAAAACCTGTCCTGAACATCCAGGCTGACTGAACAGCTTGCTGTGCGCTGCCAGCCCAGGCAGTGAGCTCTGCTGTACACAGTAATATTGGGCATCATCATCTAATCGAGAGCAAATGAGTACTTGCTGCTGGCTCTCCTGCTGCTTCAGGAGCTAGGTGAGCTCAGAGCCCTCCCGATACTCTTTTGCTCTGTACCTATGTCTCCCAACAGGGCAAGGTACCCTCTGGGGCTCACTGGGAACAGCTCAGCGCCCCACGAGACATACCTGAACCTGCAAGAACAGCCACACCGTTACGCGAGACCTCCGGGATGTGGACAGCTACATTTAACAGGCCAGATGGGTCATTGTTCCCCCCTCCTCTCTTACAGAACTTCCTGACAACTAAACCGCTTCCTCACCCTGCTCCACCACAAAGAGACCTGGAGCACTTGTGGAGATGAGAAAGCGAGCAGCCGGGCCTGCAGCGTGCGTCTGTGCCCTGACAGCACCTGCCCTCTCCTGCAGCCTTGTACCTTTCGGTGTCTTAAGACCAAGGAAAAATGACAAGCTGTAAGAGACTGAGTCAAAAAGGGCGTTTTGAAGCCACAAAAATACAAGTGTGGTTATCTGAATTCATCTGCAGTTAGATTGTAAGGACCTAGGGCTATCAGAAATAGCTCCTATGGGGGGGAGAGGGGGGGGAAAACACACAAGGAAGCTCTCGGCTACAACAGCTCCTCAACTATCAAGCGAAACTAGCAGTTTTGTATCCTGGAGAAAGAGGGAAAGAACTTGAGAGAGCTTCTTTAACTGCTGTTTTTCTCCTAGACCGGCATCAGACTGGGAATTTTTCACAGTTGTGTTCCTCAGCATTATGTGCCACATTGAAATATTAAGCTGAACATTACTGGTAAATTTCCTATTTCATTCCATATTAATTATGCCTCCTTTTGGTTAGATTTGTTGTCATTATTTTTAGTCTAAATAACCACGCTTGTGGTAGTGAGAAGCACTTCATGTCCTGATGTGGCTGAAACTCTTTTCAGACAATCTAAATTGTTAACCTATGCACTGGTGTCAAATTGAAATAAATTCCTGTAGCACTTCACTGCCCTCAAGGTAATCCGGAATTCCTTTGTATTAAACCAAAATTTTGGTTATTTTGTTGGTGTGGGGTTTTTGTGATTTATTTTTTTTATGCTCTGCTCTTCAAATATTGCGCTTTGTGCTGAGCATACTGGGCTCTCTTGCCATGCTTCTATTTCTCCTTTCCTCTCTACTTAACCTTCTCTCTGACTTTGACTAACTGCCCCCTGGAATGCCTGAAGAGTACAAAAAAAAGAGGATTATTTGTTTAGTCTACCTAAATATTGTATCTAGGTAATTTACCGATACCCATTTTAAGTCCTATACTGGTGACAATTAACAACCATCAAGTCATGCTGTCTGTTTTCTGGACTACCAGAACGACTTCGCTGTGCTTAGCAAATTGAGATATACAGAAGATCTCTTCATTTTACGGCTCATGTTGCACACAGAATATTTAGGATACATTGACTTAACTGAGTGTTCTTGGAGGCAGTTCAGTTGTATCAAGATGTCAGAAACATCACAAAAGGAGAGAGACCACACCGAAGGGCAGTAACTTGCTCCTTGAGAGACTAAAGCTCTTGACACTTTAATTCAGATGATCAGGGGATGACATGGTTAACCAAGTAAATGGTACTTCTGGTTTTATTTTTGTATTCTTAAGATCTATATGATACATATCAGACCTTTTCCTGAAAGCACATTCAGTTCATAATTCTAATTAAAACAACAACAACAACAACAAAAACTTGTCAGACTTTTGAAGGTTGCTGTGTTTGTATTCATGGCCAGTTCATGGCTTAGCCCATTTTCTGGAAACCTTGCCAAATCTAAGCACCAGAAAGAACAAAAACAGATTTTAAGTTTAGATCAAAATGCTTTTTATATCATTTGTTCAGATAATTTTCCTTGTGTACTTCAGTAGCTTTTCTAGAAGTGTTTAGAACAAACAAATTTGTTCTGTGTGCTTAAAAGGGATCGGAAGAGTGATGTAATCTCTGTATTTTTCGTTTCTCATGTGTTAATGTAAAAGTGTTTCATCCCCTTGAGATCCATGAAGGAGAGCCACAGCAACACAAATGAGACTTGGAAACTTTGCCCTTGGTAGATAGAGACTTAGACCTTTTGCACTGTAATTTGGTATGGTTTCCAAGGTACAGCTGGTAGAGATTATCACATGCACAACTTTGCACTCATCCAGTAGGTTCAAAGTGCGCACACAATGACAGCCCACTTCCTGCTGCTGGCTCAGGGGCAGCAAGAGACATAATCCAGCACCAGAATCCAGGAGACTTGAACTCTAACTCTGTCCCTAGCCTGTGAGGAAACAGGAACACAGAAAATGCTCATCAAGGAAGTGATACGGACCTAACTTGCCATGCAGCCCTTGACTCTTCATCACGCTTCTCACAATCTTCAAAGCTCTCTCCAGCAGCCAAGCAATACATTTAGAGGCTGTGTTCGCTTGAGATAAATTCAAATAATGCTGGATGTGACCAAGCAGCGACCTGAATTAGAACAGCAGTGCTTCTTTTCACAGTGTCAGTATTCTCCTCAGTGCATGCCACTTATTTTTCCTCTCAGCAATCTATATTTATTTCCTAACCTCACAGATTTACAGTTAAGATTAATAGAAAAATGACCATATTAAACCTGAAAAGAATTGGCTGAATACTTCATTGTTTTAAGTCAGCTGCATTGTCTTTTTAAGGGACTGATAAATTTAATCTCTATAAATACAAGTGTCATGATAAAGTCACAGTCTAGTGCATTAGAAAGCACTTCCTAGCCTGTGAGGGACAAAGACGATTAAAATCAAGTTAGCGAGATGAATAATGACAGTGTCATTTTCGCTAATGCACTAGACAAAACCTTTCTGTCTCTATATAAGTCTTAAGGAACCCCCATCAGCACCAGTGTGATTCACTTTATAAGCACTAATGACTAACGGGAACTCCAAAATCAGATCTGTGATTCTATCTTTGTCAAAATGAAATGGTGTCAGTTATCTGAAATACGCATCAGGAACATTAGGCCTTTACTGCAACGATTCATAGCTCTGTGGTGTTTAACGCAAGCTCTATGCTTACACACTCAAAACAAATCAACTTTGCTCCCAATTTTCTTTACAGTTTTTTTGCCTTTATGTCAGTGCATCACACTCCTTGGTGGAGATAAACTGGGCAGAACTCATGCAAATAAACTACATGGCAAGAAAGCTGTTGCCATGTGTATTTGTTCACATCTAGAGTTGACACCCCCAGCCTGCATACACTACCAGCACACTGCTGGAAAAGCACTCCAGCCTCCTCTTCCACCTCCTAGCTACCTATATATCTGTATGTATATACATATATCTGTTTATACATACACACGCTCAAGAACCAGCTTTGTTTTCAAACTAATGCTAGGTCTCTTTTGTATAATCTCACCTCAATTTTGTTGTTGTTTTCTTTTATGCTTTCAAATGGTGTACCTTTAAAAGTAAGGTCTTATGTGCTCTGCTTCAGCGTCTTCTGGTCTCTGCAGCTGGAAGAATCTTACTGTGCTTTCGGTGAAATACCAGAACAAACACCCCTGAGAAACTGAATGATACTTCTGTTCCAACCAGCTAGTCTCAGTACACAATCAAACCTGGAGAACAGCTCTAATGGAGTCACAAAGCAGACTTCCAACAAAAGAAAACAAAAAAGTAGCAGTCTCAAAAATATGTGTTTGGTTATAAACGGATCTTCTGAAGAAGCCACTTAAGGAAGGTTCAAAATGCTGAAGGCCAATGCCAATAATGAGCACAAGCACGTTAACCTGCAGCATCAGCACATGATTCCTCAAAATTTTTGATCAGAAGCCACTGAAGACTGGGAACCCTTAGCTTGGCATTTCCCTGGCCAGATAATACACTTAATCTGTAAAGCTGGTTTCTTCCTATCCTCTTATCCTCTGCCTAGGATTTCCATGCAGATTCCACTTACAAAAGGTGTGAAATTGACTTCTGTATTTTTTTCCAGATCTCTTACTCTTGAGATTTTTTTATTTGGGGCTGCCAGCTCAGCAGAATAGGTTCCCCAAATAAAATTTGTCCTGGTTTCAGTTAGGACAGAGTTAATTTTCCTCCCAGTAGCTGGTAGAGTGCTACGTTTTGGATGAGGATGAGAAGAGTGCAGATAACACGCCGATGTTTTGGTTGTTGCAGAGCAGTGCTTGTACCAAGCCAAGGACTTTTCCGCTCCTTGCTCTGTCCTGCCAGCGGGCAGGCTGGGGGTGCAGCAGGAGCTGGGAGGGGACAGAGCCAGGACAGCTGACCCAAACTGGCCAAAGGGCTATTCCATACCGTCTGGGGTCATGCTAAACAATATAGGGGTGGCTGGCTGGGGTGGGGGGCTGGCTGCTCGGGATAGACTGGGCATCGGTCAGCAGGTGGTGAGCAATTGCATTGTGCATCACTTGTTTCATACACATTATTATTAGTAGTACTATTATTATTGTTATTATTTTCCTGTCTTAATAAACTGTCTTTATCTCAACTCACAGGCTTCACTTACCCATTTCTCTCCCCCATCCCAGAGAGGGAGGGGAGAGGGTGCGCGAACGGCTGTGTGGTGTTTAGCTGCCGGCCAGGTTAAAGCACAACAAATTCAATTATGCTGTACAGGTTATTAAAACCAAAATGCTGCAAGTTTCATTTTCCACACACAAACTTGTAGAGATTCAAGCCACAGAAAATATTTCACTATATCTTGCTCTGGCTTCACCATCTCCCCCCCACCCTTGTCATTAAATCTTTGCTGTAAGCCATGTCCCTCAAACATAACACCTGAAATAATCAAAATACTTTTAAATGTAGCCTGTATCTGCTTTTGTTGTTATCCTAATGACTTCGGCAAGAAGTATACTACATTTTTTAAAAATAAATTTGACTTGCAGCTTCTTGTTTTAACCTTGACATCCTAAGGCAACATCACCAGCACCTTTCCAAGATGCTCTAATTGGCTAAAATAGGTTTAAAGATCAACCCTTAAAGCACAAGCGATGTCAGACAAAAGAAGTCTGCAAAAAACAACTCTTACAACTTTTCAAACATCCACAGCAGCTGTAGCTATTTTGAGGCAAAAATTATATCAGTAGCTTCCTTCTCAAACAACCCTAGACACTGACCATCATCTGGCTGGAGGCTAAGCCCCTGGGCAAGCACACTGTCAAGGTGATCACGCTGCCGTGGCTTCCTTTCCACCCGCAGGTCCTCCCACTGACCGTCTGCAGTCTGGACGTAGGGTTTTGAAAATGGTTCTCAGAGTTGTTCAATTTTGCGTGTACAAGCACATAGTGGCCTTTCTTAGTAACCCCCCCACAGTGCAAAACACTGCCCATTGCTCACTTACCTACAACACACGCAGTTATTTCAGTTGTTTCTTGTCACTGGCGAAGCGAGGAGGGGTAAAGTACCAACTGTAACTTAGAAGCAGCAGCAAAGATGTCTCACGTTTTTCAGAAACTAAGTTTGATCACCTTTCATCCTTACTGGGATCATACCCTTCTCTGATGCCTTTGTAAAGTTGCCCAATTTTTCAATTACGTGCAGAAGTACCAGAAATGCCTACTTTCCCCTGGAAAGACGGACTTTCCCCAGCCATACACAATTAGTCAGTTATGCCACGGCCCAGACAGAACGCTGTGTGTTTCAGAGGGAGTGAAGGAAAGGTATCCTCCATTAGCATGCATGTTAGGAATGGTTAAAAGCTTTCATGGAAAGAATTTTTAGCACCAATTAGAGAGATGTAAATTGACATCATCCTGCTAATTAAATCTTTGTAAGCCTTGCACGGTTTAGACTTAATTTGTCAAGTTAACATTTTAACAGGTTACACCACAAATCATGAGGTGCTGTTATACAACAAAGAACTTTGTCCCCTCTGTGCTTGCCAGACCATTATCTTTATTTTTATAAGCAGTAAACCCCCACAGATGGAAGAACACTAGCTCACAGCACCTGAAAGCCCGGATCCTTGACCTTGGCAGTTGCAGCACTGGAAGAAAATCTGTGTACATCCTTCTCTCCTCTACCTTTTCCCTTTCCCATTTTCAAATAGAATAAAATAAAAAATCTGTCTCTTTTCTTCCAGAAACCCAGAATCACTGGGCTCTACTAAACCACAGGCCCATCTAGAGGGGCTGGGATTTCATCCAGAACATTTAGAAAGTGAACTGGATAGGTGAAGGCAGCCTCAACTCATTGTCAAAGGCAGCAGCAGAGTGGGGAGGACCCTACATTGATGAACTCATGGAATCACGGTGATGGCAACAGTGCAATTAATGGCAAGTTACCTCTGAGTGCTTGATGCTACCCTGTAATCTCATGAGAATCCAAAATATTAGGCAGAGTCTCCATTACTTTGTGCTTACTCCACCTATTTATTACTCATTACAACACCACTAATCTAAGTTTAGTGGCACACCACGTTCCATTTCCCCGGGCTTGAGCAGTTATGCAGACTGCAACAATACCAGCCATAGCGTGCATCTTAGAAATCCCTATTACTGCATTAATGATCGACTGTTAAGATCAAATCGATTTACCACTTTCAGAAGTTGAGACTTGTGAAGTATCGATCACTTCCACTGCCTACTGTACATTTAAATAATGTATCCTATACTCAGACCTCAGAGTGAAGGGCAGATCCTCTTGCTACTTCATCATCTCTACAGCTATAGATTTCGCCATTATTGTATTTGCCTTGTGTTACACTGGACTAAGTTCGTATTTTTGATTTACAGTAGCAGACAAGCGATTTATTCTGCTATTTACTTTTTGTAGTTGTTTAGGTGGGAGTAAAATATAGCAGCAGATACTTGCCTAGGTCACTAATATCTTCTATTAAGTGGTACATATTTTTCTTTAAAGAACAGACATCTAACAATTTGAACGCAAGGAAACAGTGTGAACTGCAGAAAATGGCAGCATCACCACCATCTGCTAACGGTGATTAGTCACAGTATGATACACCCCAAAAATACTGAGTGCTGGGTTTCCTCGGGGCAACGGCCCTGCCTCTCAGAAATGGGTGAGTCCTGTTAAAGCAAAGACCAGTTACCCAATACACAAGGTCAGACTAAAAGTCATCCTGACAGTAAGTTTAAAACCAGGGTTGGTGTTTAAATCCAATACTGTCATCACATCCCAGGTTTCCCTGCTTCCCATCACACGGAGGAGGGAGCAACGGGGTGTTTTTGTTCCTATTTCTGTGTTTGCAGAATGAGAGCCCAAGCAGATGCACAATTTAAAGCCTCAGCTGGGAAACACCAGAGAGGTTGGCCTTGCAGTAATTAACAGCAGGATCACACGAGATGCCCAGAGGTTGCCATCCTGCTTGGACTACGGCAAGGAAGTACCACATGCTTCTAACCCAGATGAGGATGGGATGTTTTTTTCTAATTTTGCAGATTATCACGGGGTGCTGGATAACAGAGGATAAGGTGCTTGTGCTTCCCCTTAGTAAAACACTTATGTAGCTCCAAAGGACCACAGAGACCACAGTCCAGAATAAACTACCGGATTTGTTGCAAGAAAACCTAGCCAGGACTTTTATCTACAGAAAATATCCACTTTTGCTATTCTATAAACATTTTTCCTTCTAGCCAGAACAGCACTGTTGCCATCTCCATCAGCTTTCCTTCCCTTAAACAGCTTCCACAAAGCATTCCACTACAGAGTTCCCTGTGTCTGGAAACTTCAGGAATTGCCCTCACAGTGGATCTGGATCCTTCCCCACCAGATAATCTTTCAGCTACTGCTGTGATCAGCTGCAATACCAGATCTCCTGTCAGATGGAAACACTTCACTAAAAGTCCCCACATGCAGTCGTAATGCATAGTCCATACTTCAAAACTACTTCTCAAAAGATACTCTTTTAAAAGAAAACACAGAAACATTAAGTGACAGGAGAAAAAAAATAATAATAATAATAATTAAAAAAAAAAGTGATGAAATACCTCTAAAAAAGCACTACCAAGTTTAGGATTTGGACTGAAGTACAAGCTTCTTGTTCTGCAGATACCACTTGTTCTGCAGATACCACTTGTTCTGCAGATACCACTTGCTGATGCAAATGAAAGGACTGTATTGAACAAGCAGAAAGCTACCCCGGCAGAACACATGGCGTACCACCATAGGAAGAAAAAAAAAAAGACAAAACCATGCTTAGGATTATTGCATTGAAAGGCTACAAAAATCTTTCTAAAAAAAATATTTCATGTACTTGAAAGTGATTCCTGCCTGCCTTAGATCTTCAATTTATGAGGGGGAAAATAATATTTGATTAAATCTTTGAAAAAAAAAAATAGAAAACAACAACAAAAAACTTTTAAAATACGTGCATGCAGTTGAAAGTGATGTAGAGAGTGTGACTGACAAACACACTGGGCTATGCGTGTTCAGAGCCACTAGGTCACACAAGTCCTTATGTTCTCACTTGGTTCATGTGTTCGGAACAGACGGTTCATTTTCAAAGGATCACAGGCACACAACCTAAAAGCCTGCGACTTCAAAACTATGTATTTTTTGTTGTTAAAGTTTCCTCCAGTGAAAACGATTCCTCTGGAGACTCACTTAAATGAGAACAGTACACTTGGGAGCACGGCTGCACAGAGCTCTCACGTTAGCAGTTGAGCTGTGTTAACTCCTGCTTTAGTCAACAAAGAACTAGAAACTGAACTGCCCAAGTAAAAAGAAGTCTGTGCAGCTAAGACCCAAGTTAGGGACAGCATTCTAGTCAGTTCGGCGGTGAGAACATATTTATTTACCTATCCCCTCAAAACCGAGTGCCCTTTTTTCTGCCATATGAAGCTGAGGGTTTCCTTCTCATTGTAATACCTCTGAGAGAAGGCAGCAGACAAATCTCCAGTTCGTGTCCCCTGGAGGATGAGGAAAGCCGGTTTCCACCTCAAGCACATTAATTGAGGCTTAGAGGCCAAAGATACCCATCATAAGCAAAATCTGTTCAGCACAGCCTAACCTTACAGGTAGAACTAGGAACTTGCTAGCGCAGCCGAGGGTTGTTTTTCAGTTTACAATAAATTTATATAGTGGATCTGGCATTTTGAAAAAAATCCAAGACAAATACAGAATCACAGAATCACAGAATTTCTAGGTTGGAAGAGACCTCAAGATCATCGAGTCCAACCTCTGACCTAATACTAACAGTCCCCACTAAACCATATCCCTAAGCTCTACATCTAAACGTCTTTTAAAGACCTCCAGGGATGGTGACTCCACCACTTCCCTGGGCAGCGCGTTCCAATGTCTAACAACCCTTTCGGTAAAGAAGTTCTTCCTAAGATCCAACCTAAAATTCCCCTGGCGCAACTTAAGCCCATTCCCCCTCGTCCTGTCACCAGGCACGTGGGAGAACAGACCAACCCCCACCTCGCTACAGCCTCCTTTGAGGTACCTGTAGAGTGCGATAAGGTCACCCCTGAGCCTCCTTTTCTCCAGGCTGAACAATCCCAGCTCCCTCAGCCGCTCCTCGTAAGACTTCTTCTCCAGACCCTTCACCAGCTTCGTCGCTCTTCTCTGGACTCGCTCAAGCACCTCGATGTCCTTCTTGTAGCGAGGGGCCCAAAACTGAACACAGTATTCGAGGTGCGGCCTCACCAGAGCCGAGTACAGGGGGACGATCACCTCCCTAGCCCTGCTGGTCACACTGCTTCTTATACAGGCCAGGATGCTGTGATACAGCCGTAATAAAAATAACACCTCTTACTTACAATAAGCTAAGCACAGGCTAAACACATTTCCTGACCTGTGGTATTACCATCCTCCATCTTCATTCAACATAAGCCTCCATAATTGTCACCATAACATCAGGCAACACTGAACAGTGCTAGGTGAACACCTAAACAAAAATTTAGGTAAATACCCCAGCTCTTACAGACACTCACAGCATCTCTGCCACACCTCACAGCACAGCCAGCTCACCCAGTGCCACGCACCCCAAACCCTGCTCACTTGCTCACCCTTTCCCTTTAAAACCTCCGTGTCCCACGGGTGCTGCCGGTCTCTAGTGACCAGGGAAGCCGGTCCAGCTGCTCCTCCAGGCAGGCAGGCTGCTGCCTCCAGCCCCAGCATGGGGACCTGCTTCTGCCCCAGCCTCAGCAGCAACTGCCCTCCACCTGACTGGCCCTTTCAAAGCCTGGGGTCAGAGCACACAGCAGCTCTTACGTGAGCACAGTGTATTTAGGCTCTGAGACAGCACAAGCTTGACTTTAACGTGACATTTCATACTCCCAGATTTCCTCTGATGGTACGAGCAACTTCTCTCTTGGGGACCAGCAGGCACCAGGAGCATCCTGCACGTCCTGGTGCTCTGAGCTGCTGCACTGAAGCAGCGCAGCTTCAAACAGACACTCATTTCAGTCACGGTCATTTTAAAACCTCTATTAGCTTCTTTTAACCTTTGAACAGCTGCCCTGGCTGGAGCTCTCATAACAGATAGAATAACTCTGAAAGAGCTCGAAGAGGTAACCCCTACCTTCTTCCCATTTCTGAAGTGACACCACGGGAGGATTGCCCCTTCCCTTTGAACTTCTTCTGTATTTCTTGAGCAGCAATGCAGAAACAGAAGAACTGCCCTTCATCACGCAGGCAGATCACCAAAGGTACAGAGGAACTGGTGGAGGAATTAAGTGTAGTTTTACAAGTTTCTCTGCTATAACTCTAGTTTATGCATTAAAATATTGCATTTATCATCTATGGATAAGATGCTTTTACTCAAGAAGACCAAATCATTAACTCTGCTTGTAATAAGGAAACGTATCTCTCAGTGCCTTGCGGATATTTTGTCCTCCTGCCTTCATTCCCAAATCTCCTCTCTCAGAATCTGATCTGCAAAGATTCACATATGGAAAATGAACCACATTCAGGACTGAGCAGAACTGAAGCCCAGAATTATGTGCAACGTTGTCCTTTGCTTCATGAATTCTCAAGTGAAATTTCTCAGGGATCTGGGGACAAACCTTGCCTAATTTTCTCTGGCAATATTTACTTAGAATATTCTAGCTCCCGCAGTTCACTAAAAATTATTTTTATTATGTTTTTATAATGTAAGCAATGCTTTTTGACTTTTTGTGGGAAGGCTTATAGAGGATTGTCATAATTTTGTGAACGCTGAAGAAATATTCTCGATAATTCAGTGTTTATATTGACGTCAGTGTTAATTCTTATATGGACAATGCAGCCTTGACATAATGCTGCCGAGATCCTTAATTTGAATCTGAAAGTAATATTTAAAGGTCAGGTAGAATAAAGATATAAAAACCTATTCTGTATCAAAATGGTAAATAGCACAGGAAAACAAGAATGGAGTCTATAGACTACACTTCATTAAACCAAGCTCGTAATTCTTTTTGAACTACATTGACACAATCTCTGGTTCATCGGATATGGAATCCAGCTACTGGAGAATTACTCACAGAGTAGCCCTGCTTCACAGTGGGGTTTTCGTTTGAATTTATTTTCAAGACCAACTCGGCTGTGTTGTATTGGATGTCAGTAAGAAAGCTTTTTTTAGAAGTAATGAAAAATACTTGCTGGAAATCTGATGATCCTGATTGCATTTATAATCTAAAAAATTTCCCCAAACATTCATACATACAAATTAAATAGTGCAGGAACGTACCGGCACGAGGACTGCAGGCTTAAAATGTCTGACTGATTCCAATAATCCATTTTTCCTCCTCTGGAAAACAAGGACCCTTTGTAACATGGACAAATCCACAAAAGTGATCTTTTTCATTTGTAGCCACAATTCATCATCTTCAGAAACATGAAGTCACACAAAAGCAAACACCTGGTTAAACAGATATAGTGCCAAAATTACCACACAAAGCCCAGAGCATGGCCCAAGGCTCATTCACAGAGCGCAGAGCATAGAAAGGACAGGTGAGAAAACTTCATGTCCTGCCTTGCTGGGCAGCAATGCAAAAGCACTGCTCTTCCTAGGCCCAAAGCAGGGCACTGCTCCCAGCCTCGTCTGCGAACCCAAAGGTGACCTGGATGTCTGCTTTCTGCAGTGCCCCACTTGGTTTCGGTCTCCCTGGAGTGGGAGGTGTGCTGCCCAAGGCTTTGACTACAGGTGTTCCTCACCCTGAGCATACTTCTCTCCAGGAGCTCCAGCCACCAGCAGTCTGAAGTTTTCAGTTAATCTGTATCGGCACATGCGGTAGTGAAAATGCACAAGGTACCTTCAGAGTTTCCTAAGTTCTTAAGGAAAGAAAAGTGGCAGCAGGTAACAGTGTAACTGCACCTGAAGCCCACCCTTCCCCTTGGATGTTATCAAACGATCTTTTTGCAGTGAACCGGTTCACCTCTGTCTACATGTAGTGGGTTTACGTGGCAAGGTTTTGGTAGCAGGGGGCCATAGGGGTGGCTTCTGTGAGAAGGATCTAGAAGCTGCCCCATGTTTGGTAAGGGCCCCACTGCTGACCAGAGCTGAGCCAATAAGCGATGTTGTTTTGCGCCTCTGTGAGAGCATATTTAAGACAGGGAAAAAACCGCTGCGCCACTCAGCAGCTGGGAGGGTGAGAGGAGTGAGAAACAGCCTTGCAGGCGCCAAGGTCAGTGAAGAAGGAGGGGGAGAGGTGCTCCAGGCGCCGGAGCAGAAGTCCCCTGCGGCCTGTGGTGAGGCCCATGGTGAAGCAGGATGATACCTAATTCAGTGTTATTTTTCCATGTGCATAGCTGTCTAGCTTTTTTAGCTGCTCGTATTTAGATGTGCATAAGATATACTAGGCTGAAAAAGTTCAGAATTTCCTGAGCATGGAAATACATTCAGAATCCAAGAATATGATTTTCTAGTAAATGGGCCTATTCTCTTGTGAAAAAAAAAAAAAGCCTCTCAGGAAAAATAAATAAATAAATAAATAAATAAATAAATAAGTTTTCCTCCACTGTACTAAATTTACATCTGTAGCATATTCTATACAAACATTTTGAGGGTTCCCTTACGTACAGAATGAATTGAAACCATCTCCGAGTATAGCAGTACTGATAGTAGAGTTAGCTGGTAATTCACGCACTGCTAAGGGGTAAGAACAAACTCATTTGTGAAACTCCAGAGAGGTGAGACCGAAACCCTCAAAACCTTGCCCTGAAACATGCTTCCCCCATGTTAGCACTGGGAAGGGACAGAGAAAAAGTCATTGCACTCATGTCCTCTGTGAAAGGCTTTGACAAGATGCAACAAGACAAAAGGAAGATAGTTATTTCTGTTATCTTAGTTTCCTATGAGTTTGCAGAAAGACTTCCAGGTTTCTAACTTCTCCCAAGGCAGTGAGGCACTATAAGCATGCCTAGGAAGAGCTGTTAATTCTGCCTTGTAAGCACGATGTAGAAAACCATTTTGGAAAAAAAAAAAAAAAAAAAAAAAAAGGTGGGGGAAAGGAGTAAATAAAAAGACTGCTAAGTTGTCTCTGCATGTTCCCTGCTGCCTTTAACAATTTCAGCTGTATTGCTGGTAGAGAATGTTTCCATTTCAGCAGTGGTTGTTATGTGAATATTGTCCTGCCCTCTGCTTTCCTCCCAGACCAGCCACCCATTTCTAAGCACAGCCAGGAGCCCTTCGACCCCGCTGGCCATGCCAAACGGCCCATTGCCTTTTTCTGTGGCCACATTCTAATTCAACGGGCAGGAACCTTTCGTAGGAGAAAAGAGGTGACAGTAGTATAAAAGTTCCAAGTTAACATTACTGGAAATAATATTAGCATTTTACAGCTCTGGTGTAGCACCAGAAATAGTATGAATGAGATAAAAACTGTGTCCTGTCTTTGGTCTAACTGTGTAGCTACGTGAGCCGCTTTCTTTCTCATCCTTCCTGTGATCGAAAATGCTTCAGAGTGTGCCTGTTGGATGCACGCCTTACCACGCCTCCTGCTGCGTCCTTTTTTTCTAATCTGAAATACAGTAGGCCAAGGTTTACTGACCAGCTGTACTGTACTATGCATCTGGAACAATTTGTTATTATTTGAAGCAATGACAACAAGTCAAACAATGCTAACACCAGATTTCTGGGCAGCTTCAAGAGTACATGCCTCTGTCCTTCTCACTTTCCCACATCTGCTAAACAACTTCACTTTAAATTACTTCCAATATCAAAAACTGAACATTTTTCAAAGCATGTGATGAGCTTTCACTGCAAGTAAAGCATGCTGCTCTTACTATTTTTTAACAGAAGTCAGATTCTTAATTTCCTGTCCACCATTCTGATAATGTAACCCATCTAATCCAAGCATAGAATTGTTTAGAAAACAATCATTTTTTGAAGATGAACTAGTAGCTGCAGGCTTAATGCAAGCTGTAAAACAGAAAGACCATGAAACACTTATGGTAAAGGGACAGTAATATACAGAGCCATCATCTCGATTCTTACATCAAAGATTTGCAGTTAAAATCCTGAAAAGTGCATGCTTGTTGATAGCAAAATATTAAGTTTCTTAATCATTACAGTTTTTCAAATTAATCTCCAACTTCTCAGGACTAAAGCCTCGCATGTGAAATTATATGCTATCAGAATACTCATGTAATTTTCAGTTTTGATATAATTGAATCATGGGATCAAAATATTAGTTAATTCTCTCATTTTGTCTTTCAGAATTGTCCATAGTTCCTTCATCTGAGCTCAGACCATTCTCAGGGCCTGACTCTGGGCACTTTCGCCTAGTCTCAGATCAGCAACAAAGGGATGATGAGATTGCAGAAGCTATAAAATAAAGGCAAATTCAGTGAGGGTTTGCTGCTAAATAAGAAATTCCCAGTGCAGAATTCAGCAGTGTCAGGCTGTTCTCCTTGCCTGCATGACTGATGTCTCCTAAAGCTGGAAACCTCTTCTTTGCCACAGCACACACAGAACAGTCCCTCAAACATCAGCAAGTCAAATAAGAGAGCAACTAAAGACATCCTCGTCTCTTTAAATAGCAGGGGCATTCGATAAACTAATGGGACTATTTTGCAGCGGAAGGCTGTTTCAAAGAAACAGCAAAGAAGAAGTAATGTTTTTCTTAGAGTATCACGAGTTGGAAGGGGCCCACAAGGATCATTGAGTCCAAGTCCTGCATCGCACTGCACTGTCAAACTTTAAAAAATCTGTAAATTTATTGTGGCTTCATTTAAATGTGACTATATATAATCTGCTCAAAAGCATTTCCAGTTTTATGACCACAGTGATTTATTGACTATACAGTAATATACACTAAATAGCTCCTATAATACTTGGGTATAGATATTTTGCTGTACGAGTCATCAGCTAACCTTCCCCCAAACTAGTTTTACAATACTTCAGTATGCAACACCATTCATCTTTCTCTCTCTAAATTCTAATTATTCTGAAAGAAATGGGGAGCTGTTAAGTCTTCCTTTTTAAAAAAATTGTATTTCTTTTCTTTCAGTTCCAAACCTTCAATTGTTGTTCTCTGTAATTTAGCATCAAGAACATTGAATTGTAAGTGTAAACCGCGACAGGCTGAGAGCAAGCCTTCTTTTCACTGGCTAAGGAGGGCAAAGCTGTCAAGCTGTCACATCTGGAGAAACAGACACACTGTGCTTTCCTTACCATGGAAGCACAACCATAGACTCTGAGGGTATCTGGAAAGACTTTCATCAAAAGCATGAAAAATGAGTATCTTCCATTTTGATTTTTTATTTTTAGAAAATCAGATCCCAATCTATTAGCCTGTCTGAAACAAAATAAGAATGTCCTTAAGAGGAAACAAAACCACAGCAAAGACAAGGCTCTCTCACGTACAATATTAAAGTTTCTGTGAGAAACAAGGTGGAAGTTGCTAAGAGGAAGACGCTTCCCCATGCATCTTCTCCTTAGTCCAATTTTAGCGAGTCTTAACTTTTATTTATTTATTTATTTTTAGCATGCTGCAGAAACACATCTGCCCAAACACAGGTGCAGTTCACTGGAGCTCACAAACTGGTCTAAGAAAGACTGAAGCACAGGTAAAGAGAATCCAAGCCCTTGAAATGTGTGCTGTGTATGCTAGCTGTGCTGGGTAAAGGGATAAAAGGAAGGAGCTGTTGCTGCATCACTCCAATCAGTTTGCAAGACACACATATCTGGGGGCAACACAACTTGCTTTAATAAAACTTCATTAAGCCTAACAGACTAAGAGGTCTACAGGAAATAAAGAGTCTACAGCTTAGAAATCCAGTTTCTCGTTGTATAAGCATGTAAACCTCCCTCAGCATAATGTCAAAGGCAGCCAGGTCTATCACCTTAAAGATATTAAATCTTTAATTTAATATCTTTAAGACACTTAAATTACCATTTCCCCCGAAACAGAGAAGACAAATACTCTGTACCACACAAGGCAGAAGTATCTCAGCTACCTATAACTACGTGCCGCACACAACCTCACCAGGCAGCAGCGCTCTGCACAGGCTGAATCACACTTGAGCAGCTCCTCCCCTTGTCCGCTCGTTACCCCCACACTGTCTCGGGTATCTCTGCAGGGCAGTGTGATGCAGCCTGTCCCATCAGACCTCCGCGTACTGTCCCATCAGATGCTGTAGTGTGACATCTGTGCCCTGGGTGCCAGCAGTGACAGAGGAAGGGTGTAATAAACGACCTTTTCTGACTCACCTTAACCTGGCTCATAAACAGATTCACACAGAGAGCTGCGGCATCCACAGCCTGCTGCACAGTGCTGCACGGCCCTTCTCCAAGCACATCCTGACTTGCTCTGGAAAGAGAGTTGTTTAGGGGAGACAGGCTATGGTTCAGATGTCCTAAAAAGTCTCAAAGTCTCCTCTGAAAGACAAAGAACTGGAATGACTGAACCCAGCAGACTACAAAAAATATTGAAAAAACAAAATGGCCTTGTAAATTATTACTATTTTAAACATCCTATGTTTGTTTTTTTTCTTCTTGTTGTTGTTGTTTTTGTTTTGTTTTGTTTTGTTTTGTTTTAAGCCAACCTAGTTTTAAGTCCTAACTCTGTTTGCTGAGTGTAGCTGACAAGGGCAATTAAATAGGAATAAAAACAGGGCGGAATTCAGTTCACCCTGATAAATGCAGAACATTAGGGCTTTCTGGGGCTCAAAAGTCATTAAGCCTGGAAATATATTATGTCTGCACGCACAGACCAATCTAGTCTACAGAGAGTTTTGCTAACATTCAGAAGCAGACTATGAGATGAAAGCCATTTGTTCAATAAAATTAACAAACAAACTAAATCTCAGCGCCAAAGCCAGATTTCTACTCTTCAGTTACCAGCGCTTGTTCCGTCTTGATGGCAATGTTCCTAGATCCATCGAGATTCCAGACAGCATTTCGTACACTGAAACAACGCATGCCTTATTGTTGCTGACTTTATGTGGTGTAATTACTTGTTACTCCATTCATGAATCTTGCTTTACTGTCATATACTTCAGACCTGCCCAAGTGCTGGAAGAGCGAGCACTACAAGAAAAAGTGGCCAAGATGTGCTAGTCCAAAACTACTACTTGCTGTGACTGAAGAGATCTTCGCGACTCGTTTATCTGTTTAATGTACTCTCTTCTGTCCTGACTGGCAATTTATTTGCATAGTCTCCCCCAGTGAGGCAGTCATTGAGCAGATTGAAGTAATTAATGGAATGAGAATATATGGCAATGAAGCCTCTGCGAAAGGGAAGAGGGAGAAATTCATTGTGGATATTACATGTCTGAAAAGGGAAAATAAGACAGATACATTATTTTTATACGTATTTGTCATATATTGCTGCTGGTCACATTGGTTGTGTAAATGTTCTTTGGTATAAGTACGCCTCTAAAGAGAGTGCTGGAAATCTTGTGCTGGTAGCTGTGTTATGTAAGTGTACTGCCAGACAGAGTGACTCGGGAAGTAGCTCTTAGTTCGGGAAGAAAAAAAAATAATTTATAATTTTAGTGCAGGAATTCTTCTCTGGAGGCATAACACAGTGCTTAAAATAATGAGAATCACTGCCTAGAGGTATCTTCTACCAAGAAAGAGCTCTAGTCTAAAATTGCAATGCCAGAAACACTGCCCTAAAGAAAGTTACAACATGATGATGAAAGACTGAAATTAATTTCTGCAACATAAGAAAAATTCTACCATGCCTCTGAATGGATGCCATTATAAATCCAGGAACCTTGGTGCCCTAAAGACAGATCCTACTCCAGCACCACATACTAACAATGCAATGGTGGAAATCTGGATGTGACAGTAGAAATACAGTGCTCTGGTAATGAGGATTTCTTCCGCTGAAGGCTAATGAAGATCTGTACCATTTAACAATGATCACTACAACCCTCTTCACTGCTGTTTTGAAGATTGTTCTGTTTCACAGATGGCCTAGTAACTGGGGCACTTCAACACCTAGCACTTCATTCTGTAGAGAAAGGCGGACTTTGAGATGGTTCATCAAGACATGTCATCCTTTCTTTGCAGCAGCTTTAGAAAACCATTCATCCTGAAGGACATTATGAAAGGCTCACTTGCTACTAGTTGCATTTGAGACTCCTCTACTAGAAGGCTTTCCTCTAGAAATGATGAATGCACAGGTCATGATGATTTACACCAGAAGTCGGCTGAGGAAGCTACTTTGATATCAGAACTAATGGCATCATTCTTTTTCTAAATTGAGATGCTATCTGCAGAAAGGTTTGACCGGAAGCAAGAACTTCATCATTTTACCACATCACATCAATAAGTCACACTCCTTTATCGACCATCAACAGGCTCACAGAATTGAAGGGAGTATTGTAGGACAAAAGTTAGTCTTTAAACAGACTCCAGTTAAGTGACTCATTATTAGAAATATACATTAGAAACATACAGCAATCATGTAATAGGAATACAATTGATGCCATTCTCACGCACCTTGATGGTATGTCCAAAAACCTGTCTGCTCTATCGATATCAATTGATCAATTACCTCTTTTCCCAACCTTATCCTTTCACATCAATTCTATGAATAAACTGGAATTAAATTTTAACACTATGGTCAGTTATGATCTGAGGTTAACATGGTTGTCATGGGCAGTTCTGAAACTGGAGGACTGACCAGAGGATGACTCCGTATGTGTTACTGTGGATGACTGGAATGAAAAGACTCAAGAGGTTATATCAAAAGGAGAGTTATCAAAATCAAGAGGATACTAGCATTATTCCTCAGAGACTGATCTTGGAATCTATGACACAAAATTAGAAATCACTGCCAATCCTGAGGACCACGGGATGAAATTTAAGACTATAGGGTGTAATCTTTTGTAGCTTTTTTTTTTTTTTTTTTTGATTCAATCAAAAGGTGAATGTAATATTACAATGGACGAAGTGAAACATTTTTATTAGTCACAGGGGAATATTAACACTCTGAAATGGGAACGCAGGAGAGAACTTATTTGGCATGTTGCTATCTTGAATACTTCTGATTATCCTTGTTTAACATGGATGTAAATAATAATAATAATAATAATTAAAAAAAAAATGAAGAAGGGTTACTGTTGGAAGTATTTGTCTTATGAAGGGAAACTAGAAGAGATTGTCTCTGTGTAGCCTGCCTAAATAGAAACTCAGGGATGGACATGAACACTACGATGATCTCCTAGCTAAATGCTGAGCCATGAATGACAGCTGTCTGAAAAGGCAGAAACACTTCTCAAACACAAATTAGCTTGACACATCTGCATGGGGACAAATCTGTCCAGGCCAGTATGGAGCAACACTTCCATGTTGACCTTATTGTGTATTTGACCCCAGAAACTCCCTAGTGTACATCTTATTTACATATTTATATTCTTTACTTTTTAGTTCATTTAAAGAACTCCAATAAAATTAAAAACAAAAATGTACAGGATACTAAGGATTAGTGGCAGTGTAATTAATAAGAAACTATCAAATAGATATGGTAATTACAATGCTCTCTGGGACAAGGTGTTTAATGGGACAATTCAAAGTACAGCCAGGGTAGTTCATCCCTTGGAACTCATTTTACATCTGCTTTAATAGAAATGAAATGTGAATACTTAAGCATTGGTCTTGCTTTCATTGTTCAGGAAATAGAGCTTATAATTATCTCCATAATGCAGGAAAGTATTGAAATTTGCCCTGTATGTATAGCAACAGTGTTTGGCTCACAATGCAAATCCTGCAGGAGCCTAAAATATAGGAAGATCAAAAAGAAAACCGTAAAATAATACAACTACAGTGTAGTGAAGTGTTACATATCAAATCTTGTGTGCTTAAAAATAGGTATCTTTCCTGTAAAAAAAAAAAAACCCAAAAGGGGGGGGGGGGCAGGGAAGAAACAATGAACAAACTGCCTCTTCAGTTTCAGGGAAACCAGCAGTCCTTGCCAGAAGAATAAATCAGACAGTAGGAGACAAAAACTATTATAGATTCACTGTGTGAAAAAGCGACCTCACTGAAATTGGCTTGAGCATTGTGGATGAATGCCCAATGGCTCGAAACAGATCTAGTTTAGTCAACCTTATCTTCTTCAACAGGAGATATTATGAAACATATAACCTATAAGGTCAGTACTACAAGGTCAAAAGAATGTGTTGTCATGAACTATGTACTGTACTTTTAAATGCAAACCGAAAAGAGAGAAATAAGGTAACGTCATTTGTTGAGCAGCTAGGGACAATTATACAAGAGAAGCTGTGGAGAAAAAAATAATAATAAAATAATAATAATAATAAAATATAATAATAAAATATAATATATAAATATATAAAATATAATAATAAAAATAATAAAATAAAATAATAATAATTAAAAAAAAAAAGATTGAGATAATAGCTGAAATCCAGCAACCATGCCCCAAGTGCTGCACACTGTATTTTAGCTCCTGAAGCTGTGTTTAAGCCTGGTCTGCCTCTTAGAGTATTTTGAAATCACAGAAGTCATCACAGATGATTGTGTACAATATTATAAAATCACCCATACCACGTCAGTTCCTCTCTCCTCTTATCTGCTGGACTGGCACTGCAAATCAGGCATGACTAAATTAGCTAAAGACTAATGGACTAGATGCCCAGATAGAGCTGTGTGCCTGGAGATGCTAAAGATTGCAGAGGAAATTATTGTCCTATTCACCAGTAGCATCTGCATCCTTACGTTGAAACTAGTACTACAACCAACCTAAACTAATGTATTTCTCCTTTTGTAAGGAGTTAGCAATATCCCTGCTTACTGCCTACTGAGCCACAGCTCTGTACACCATTTAGATTATTACCAACTGCCTTAAGAAAAAAGGAAAACAGAAAAGGTAAAGTGAAAGAAAAGTCACAAATGGTATTCCTACTATCTAAGAAAGAGCTGTGAGAAAATAATGCCATTGTGTTGAGGAAAGGAAAGGAGAGAAAACAAGTCACTTCAATCACAGTGCACAAAGTTTAATGACAAGGACAAAATGCTGTATACCAGAAAACACACTATTTGGGAGAAAACTTTGCTCTGTCCTGCCAGAGATCTGCTCATGTTTTGACATAATGGAACCTTCCTTGAGAACCTTCCTTGACAGCTGCAAGGTCCTCACAGTAAAAATTCCCACATCTGGAGAAGCTGGAGGCCTCTAACACACATCCCTGTTAAAAGTATTATTGGAGTAGTCTCACCTGGCAAAGCATGGCTTTGACAACACCATATAAAGCATGGCTAAAACAGTAATTTCCTTTTTTTTTTTTTTTTTTCAGTTTTCTTCTAACGTTGGCAGGTATGTGCAAAAGATCGCAGAGAAGTGCCAGCTGAAGGTTCAGGCCCAGGGACTGGACACAAAACAAAAATTGTGAAGGATGCAAAGAATCAGTGCCCTGTGCTGGGCCTCAGAGACACACGACATGAAGAGGCACGCATTAAATGACATGCATATGGACATTGCTTTTCCCAGGCTATTGTGTTCTTTCCAGGTGCTGAGCAGCCCATGCTACTTTACATCTGTTAGAAGAACTGTTGCACAAGTGCAGTTAAAATATGCATTTTCTTATTCTGCAACACCTAGTTCTGTGCTGCTTGTGCTATGAGTCTACTCAGCTTCATTCAGTGTGGCAGAATCACTTGGACAATGCATGATTTATTTGCAAAGAAAGGTCCCTTTGTTCAATCCTTCAAAATCTTCAATTTGCTGCTTCAAATTATGCTTGTGATCTCAGATTTACCAGATATGAAGCTTGTTCACTAAATTCAGTCAGAGCAGGTTTATGCTACTTTCCTTTGTCTTTCTTGAAGATCTACAAGGAGAAATGTGGTTTTGAAATGTAAGGACAGCACATGGGGAAACATGGACAGCAGAAAAAAGCTGAACATATTTTTATGTACCAGTGTTACCTACATGACTTTCCTGGAACTCTAAGTTAAGGCCACCTCCAGGACTTGTCACTGCCTGTTATGAAGAAAAAGACAATATGAACCACAACACGGGAGAACACAAAAACTCTAAAAAGAAAACAATTTAGCAGAAATTCAGTGAGCCATCCTCCTCTAAAATTTACCATTGTTGAATTCAGTCAGGCCAGACATGCACACTACCCTCAGGCTTGACAATCTGTCAGAAAACAGTGCTAGTCTCCCATGCCATTTTACATTTGTATATGAAATAAATCATGAAATGTTTTTTCAGGCCTGAAAATGCTATTCATGCTCTAAAGCTTCTAAAAGGACAGGCAGAGTCCGCTAACGATTTGCCTGGGAAAAAGCAAATGGATATGTACTGTGTGGACGTTCAGGAAAAAACCGTATTCCAAAAACACTTAACCACATTGGAAATTCTCCTGTATTGGGCTCCTGGTATAAAAGCAAAAGCCTGACTTCTCAGCTCTTGTGGTACTTTTCATCTTCAACACAGCTTGTAAGAGCTACCTGGTCCTCACGGCACCACAGTGAAGTGCATGCCTGTTATCTCCGTGTCTCAATGAAATTGAGTCACCTCACTCAGAGGTCTGACTCACAGTCAGTTATGAAACTGTAATCCCTGGCTCTTGGTGCCTCCTTCCCGCTGGCAAGAACAAGCTTCTGTCCTGGTTGAACTTGGCTGTTTAAAATGACTTAGGACTTTGGAAAATACTACTCAGTGACAATATAAATCCGTTGCTTTCAAGAATTAGTAAGAGCAAGAGGAGAAAGAAATTTATTATGCACTACACCTAGATATGAAGGAAATAAATTCATGGACACAAACACATATTTGAGCATGACAGGAGCAGAGACGTGAAAATATTTTGCATTCATTCTCAGTGATCAAAAATATTTGGAAACACTTGCACCTACCGACACAAAAGAAAGGAGCTGCTCCTAAGCTGAATGCAGAAGTCTGTGCATAAAGCATGAAAGGAAATGTTTTGATGTCAGCACAAAACCATTTCCTAAAAACAAGTTCTATACATTTCCATGTAGACAAAATGGTGATTCTTCATCTGAAATGCTGTTTACACAATCCCTTTATATGTAGTTATGAAAGGCCAAAACATTTACTTATGCAAAATATTTACCATATTTTTATGTTCATTATGAGTATAAAGTCACCTGCTGTTACATAGCAAACCCTTCATCATATAATGTTACATGCTAATATACTAATGCTATTCATTTATTTCATTATATAGCATTACAGGCTAATATATTACATCTACTAATGAGCAGAAAATAACATACTGAAAATATCTTCAGAATCACTTTGTTTTCAGTCTGATAATTTATGCATTTTCTAGATACCTTTTTCAGTCCACTTCAAACTAACATCTTCGCTAACTTTTCAGAAATTATTAACTTCCTCAGTTAGCGAAAAGTTACGTTTATTATCACAAATGCTTTCACAGGTGCAGTTGAAGGGTTACATGGGGTACAACACTGCATATGGACAGCCCACTTCAATTCTCTGATGGTAACACTTCCTCAGAGAGGAAAGAAAAAAAAAAAAAAAGCCAATACAGTATTATTCTGAATTCTTGTGCACTTCAAAAAAAATACTATGTTGAAAAATGATCTAGAGGTCAAAACGACTCATGGATCAGCAGTGAAAGAGGAAAAGAAAAACAAAATTAAAAACAACAGCAACAACAACAAGGAATATAAAAGAGGAAATAGAATATTAAGTAAATAAAAAATAAAGAAATAAAGAAAGGGAAATGGGAAAATTTGAGAAATACAGAGCAAGAAAGCAAGGTATGAATAGAGCAGAAACAAATAAAATGACTCACAAATAAGCTGAAGGCCAGTGAAATATTAAAGGAAAGCCATAAAACATTTGGACATGGAATGCAAAAAGACACATGCTGTATCAGATGAATACTCTGGGTTTAAATCCAGTAGCTCCAGCTACAGAAATGCCAGGAATGATGTAACCTACTTTTTCTATCCCATTCTCTTTCCTATGGCCTGATTCCTGCTCCCTACCCTCCACCATGACTGTAAGCCCTGCAATCCAGTCTGCATCCTCTCCTTTTTACCCGTTCCTGGTCTTGCTTCTTTCTTGCTAGGATTTCTTTCTACAAGAAACTTGGGATTCCCAGTCAGTGCTCTGATCTATCTTATTGCCTGCCCATCAAGTATTCAGGTTTCTGTTCTTATCTGCCCTTTTCTTCACCAGCAGGTTGCTGCCAGTTTCTCTTTGCTTGCCATTCCTCCACACTCGGCTCAGGCCATTCTCTCCTGTTTCCTGCAGACTGTCAGCACAGGACAGACTCTGCCCATGGTATTTCACAGACAATATTGCTGTTTGTACATTGTTAATAAAAAAATGTACCATGGCCTCCCAAAATACTGTAATTGTGCTACTTTACAGTAGCAATACAGTGCTACTTACATGGATTGTAACTAGGACATCAACCTGAAGCAGCCTCTTCTTCGACTAGTTTCTTAAGCTAGAGATCTATCATTTCTACTTTATCTTTCTTCTCTCGTACCTCGGAGCCTTAGTTCTGGAAAGCCTCTGAAAGGTCTTGTTTTAAATTCAAAATACTTCTCAAAATGGAACTTTCTTTGGCTGATCAGCTTGCAGTGTTTTTATGCAACAATACAGGAAAACTGTTGTCAAAAACAAACAAAAACCCACAACTTACATCCAGCAATAATTACACATAACAGAAATAAGATTTTGTTGCAAGAGACAGATATAAGACAAAGTATCACCTCCTGCATCCACCACTTCCAGCACTTTATTTCTGTCATTCAAATGCAAGCCGTAAGATGCCACATTAGGAATCACAATAGCATCAGCATCTCCTCCTGCACGCATGACTCCATGCCAATACACAGGCAATGCAGACATGCCTGTCATCTGTACACAGTCCCTAGAGGATCCAGGAGTCTGGATCTGCAGATCAAAAGCAGATTTACTGGACTTTGACTATGTGCTTTGCAACCAATGAATCTTCTGTTGGATTGATTAAAATTGTAATTGTACAATCTCTGTGATCTAAAGAACAAGGAATCGTTTTTCACAGTGAAACAATTAACAATTGGACAGACTCAAACTGTCTGCCTCATGGAATTTGTAGCTGTTCTTTACACTGTCACATAAATCAAGGGCATGCATTTCAACCCCTAAACATAATGCAGCCAAATAAGAAGAGATATGACAAAAAGAGCATTGGTGGCTGAATGCAGAGCACCTTTTCATACAGAAAAAAATAGTCCATAAAAACAAAAACAAGCAAACAAAAAACTACCTTTTTAGAAAAAACATCTGATTGTCAATAACAGCAATGAAATACCAAAAAACAAAACAAAACAAAAAGAAAAAAAACACACAACAACAACAACAACAAAACACACAAACTAGTTTGCTTAAACTGTATCAATATTCCATTTAATGCTACGTATAAAGGGGAAGAGTGAGGAAATAGAAAAAGCCTAGCAAATTATTAGTTAACTTCAAAATCATAACAAAGGAAGGAAAAAAAAAAAAAAAAAAAAGAGCTAAATTACCTGCATTTCTTTATTTTCCTAAAAGTCTGTCATAATACCAAGAACTGAAAAGCCTTGCTGTCCATGCCTAACAAGATTTTCAGGAAATCAAAATCACAGCAGTTTAAAGAGTTTAGAGTCTAGTTTATCATCCATTGTGGTTAAGCAGAACACCACCTAAAGCATAAACTATGTATGTAAAGGAGTTGTGCAATTCTGAAACTTCTGGTAGAGCTCTTCAGGAGTTCTACTATAGTTTCTGGGTTAAATAACAGGCAAGAGCTGGGTTTCAGTTTACTCTGCTAGTGCCCAGTAAAATTATCCACTTTAGTAGAGCTGCAAACATTTATTTTTGGATAGCCCCTGTCACAAAGAAAATAAATAAATAAATACAGTCACATGAAAGAGGTAGAAAACAAAACAAAACAAAACAAACAAAAAAGCACAGACCCCCAGGAAATCCCAGGAAATATATATACATGTTTCTAGCAGTCAGAATGTTTTCAAAGAGACTGTTCAGACAGCAACTTAGATGTCCTATGTTCTCACACTGTAAAGGACCAGCAAAGAGTACACTCCAACTATGCTTCTCATACAGCAGATACATACGATTTTCTGAGGTAATTCAAATTTATCAGACATCCAGTAAGTCTTTGGTTGATAAGGAACTGAAGTCAGAGCAGAGTTCAGAGACAGAGCTTGGGGAGAATTATGCTCCGAGGGGACTGTTATTGCCCAAGACTCTTAAATCTAATTGTTCAAACTCATTATGTTACGTAGTTAATTCGTTATCTCAATATCACATTATTGATTCTGTGCTCTGAACTATCTAGCTGCAATTCAAAAAGCTGCACAGAGGAGACTAGAGACACACCAGTGACACCTGTGGGATGCAGCTTAGATGCCCTCCAGGAAGTCACCCTTGTTGTAAGTGCCTATTCCTATGACAATCAGGAGGGGTGGACAAGGGCAACTCTCAAGGGCTGGCTGTCCTATGGGTTACCATAAGATAAGGACATGCTGTAATTACAAAATAAAGCGACTGGCTATGAAAGATTATAGCCAAACTGTTTTTTTTGTTGTTGTTGTTTTTTTTTTTGTTTTGTTTTGTTTTTTCCCTTATAAATATGTAGGAGCTGTTCTGTTTCCATTTACTGTTTCAGCTAATAGCCATAGAGTTTTGCCAATACGCTGTGTCAGGCATGTCAGTGCTCATTTGACTTTCCTAACCAGGTTTTTCCTAGTGATACGTACCAGAAGTATACTAACAAACAATTAAACAAATCCTAGATCTTTTATCATCAGTTGCCATTTGAAGAGTTTCCTGAGAACACTCTCATGACAAAATGTTTAACATACAAACTCTTTAAGCTGAATGATCAGTAATTAAGCATACATAAATGAACTACTAGAAAAAGCTGCTCAGAGTTTCCAGCAGCCTTCAGCTCTGACATTCACTGCTGACCTTTCTGATGCTTGCTGCAGTCAACTTCTGGCTATACTTCTACATCCTCTGAGAGGAGCTTAAGAACAGACAGGTCATTGTCAACTTTAAGTCAATAAAAACAAAATCTAGTTTAACAAAAGAAGAAAAATATGACACTGAGAAATTCTAACACTCTCTTTTCCTGCATAGCTCTGGAAGGCTTCAGTAAGAGCAAAGCCCTGGGAAACACATCTCAAAACTTGAAGAACACTGATTCTATTAGCAAATCATCACCAATATCCCCATCTAGTAAAAAGCTTTTTATGCAGCAGCAAGAGGACAATTCTCTAAAGTTTAGAAGAGTCAGTCCTGGACAGGGTGTTATCCCAGAATGCCTCTCTGTTATCTGCACAGGTCCAGCCCTGCAAGCCCCATCCTCTGGAACTCAGTGGTACAGATAAGAAATGTGACCACATTTCTAATTGCCATCCCCCCTTCCCCCCCCAAAGAGGAAGGCAAGCAAGTCCTAAACTGTTGGCTAGAATTTGTGAAAAGAAACAAAACACAAAGCACTCTGTGGTATTGATCACTTGGTTGAGTGTCCAGGAAGTCAGTCTGTGCTCAGTCTTCCCCAATGTATGCTATACTGAGAGCCATTTAATTCTGCACGTACCTCAGAACTCTTTAAACGAGCTGCGGCTGCAGCAGCTAAGCCCTTAGCAGAAACCAGTTGTCTGAACATTTGTTTTTTGGTTGAATTTGGCAGCCCATCTGGAGCTCAGTAATGTTTTTCTTTAGCAAGCTTGTTCAAAGTACACTTACAGATAGCCAGACATGGATGCATCTATTGTATGTGCCTCCCTACCCTGAAGGTCCAGCCCTGGCACCACAGCATGACCTCTGTGAGGAGAGGCCGGGGCTGCCTCAGGCCCATGACAGCCAGTTCCAGAAGGTTCTGGAGGGTTCCAGATGGTTCTGTGGCACTGCTGTAGGGCAGAGCTCAGCCAGGCAGGAGTTGGGGGCGGGGCCACCGCTGCCTGCCTGTGAGGGGAACAGTGAGGAGTGGCCCCACAAGGCATGGAAGACCCAAACAAGACCAG
>CM021775.1:18975537-18997120 GCA_011076525.1 Nettapus auritus | reverse complement strand
TATTTAAAGTGGGAAAACAGATCTCCTTTGACACAGAGCAGTCACTCTCAGTCCCCTGCCTTCCTGTGCTGACTTATTGCAATCTCTATTAGCTGTGACTGGAAAGGAGCACCTCTGAGGGGCTAACACTAAACAATATGTTGACACAAGCAGTGCCAGACAGCAGACCTCAGATACGGGAGAAGCAGAGAAAATATTATTGGGAAAGCCCAGAAGAGGTAACACCAAATCACACAGATGAAGGCATATGCCCATAAACGTGCATGGGGGCACCATGGTCTCACTGCTTCCTGACAAAACAGTGTTCTTGTGCATGTTGCAGGGAGTCACTTTTCTCATGTGTATTCCTCGTTTCAACATAAAGATTTCTCTGGAATTTGGTCCTCTCTTTAGAGGTGAAAGAAAATGGGGAAGAAAAAAAAAAAAAAAAAAGAAAAAAAGAAAAAAAAAAAACAACTACCCACCTTTTTGTGGAGCAATGGGTATGGTATATCCTGATCTGGAATGATAACCTTCATAATAGCCTCTTGGCATACCGCCTTACAACAAAACTGATTAAACTATTGATTTTCCTATGACTTTATGATAAGGCTCTGTAGAACTGACTACTGTATGCTGAGGGAAGTTAGGTCTTTATTTTCAGCTCTCATATCTTCAGGCCCCTCTCTTAATTAGACCATAAACTCTTAAATGGCTTCACTTTCTTCATAGAGTGCAGTGATTAATAGGTCTCTCAAATAATTTTGTGTGCCTGATGCAGTACTTTGAGATTTGCAATTTTCCAACTAGACAAATCAATTTTGGACAGACTTATTTACCTATAAAGCCTGGAAATTTGTCTTTCCTGTCTGTTTTCCCGAGAGGGGAAAAAAAATCCAGTAGTTCATGCACACAACTTTTAAAAGTCTGTTTTCCATTCAAATAAAAAATGTGGATAGCTTGAGTTTATTCTGTTCTCAAGAGTTTGCCAATGTAAGCCAGGTGCCCTTAGAGTTCCAATGAATAAAAGCATTTTCTAAACCTTAATATGTTCCTGCAGCTGTTCACATTTGAAGAGATTCAAAACAACACTAAAAAGAAGGGTGGAAAACCAGAATTAACTTTAAATGGTTTTGTCAGACTGATTCTAAAAGTGCTGAAATAAACTTTCTTAAATGGAGTGGCCAGTTATTTGCTTTTCTGTTTCAAAAGCTCAGGGGAAAGCTTTCTGTCTCAGTGGGGACAGTGCAATAAACCTCAAAAATAATAATAATAATAAATGCTATTCACACATCGGAAACAAAGGCGTTGAATTAGAACAAAAGTGAAATCTCATTTTTTCACCATTCTAGTTCAAGGCAAAAGGTTGAGAATGTTTCTAGAATTTGGGACAGAAATTGAGTAAATGTAATGTGATATCTTCCATTCCCTCACAACCTAAGAACTTCTGTATTTGTGACATAGCTTTTATGGTTTAAAACTTTTTCGTAGGTACATAAAGACATTTTTTTTTGCTGCTAACATAAACTAAACAGACTGACTTCGAAAATGAAATGAAACAGAAAGCCTAGGCTTTGTGTTCAGTTCAAGTTATCGTAACAAAAACAGTTTACACATTCCCTTTAAATTTCAGCTGGCATGATGACTTATTCCAGATAACACAGTATCTGGTTTACATTCCATCAATTAAAGTTGAAATGTAAAGATGGGTCTAATAAAAATCTGTATTTGCATTTATGATTAAGCTCACTGCCACTAAAAACAGGTAACACAAACCATCAATTCTTGTAAAACCCAATCTCCTTTTACAGGCAAATACAGTCAATTAAGTTATGATAAGTATCGTCTTCTGTTTAACTTAATTACTTCAATGAGTAAGATGAATACATTTGGAGGATTAGATCTCTCAAATGCATTTCTTTTATAATAATTTCTTCACCTCTGAAAAATGTATTAATTTTCGCGCACAAGAGGCATGCACAAATACACACACCCCAGACTACTATAAGATGAAAGTAATTATACTCCAAAATTGTACAGAATGTGCAAAAGATATTATCTCTAGCTGTTCATTAAATTTTGTTACCAGAATGTTTTTTGCAATAGCCTTCGAGTTGCAATACAATGGTCTAATCTTAGACTTTCCAAATCCAAAGTGACTGCCCTTGCTAAATGTATACTAGCCAATGCATATTTGATCATGCTGAAATCTCTCAGTTGTAGCACAGGCTCTTCAGGCCTTTCAAGGATCAGTTTTTGCTATTCTGGATCAGGGCTGTCAGTATTTCATTGAAAACCACAATTGCCACTTCCTATTACGGGCAACAGCTTTATTCTTTTGGAGTACAATATTCCGTTTTTAATACTGCATATTAAGGGGTACATGAAATTTTTCTTGGGTAACAAAGCAGTGACTGGGTGTTGGTGTTGACATTTTCACAGTACTAAAACTGCTCATTGTCAAAAATGCATGTTTCTTATGAATCAGAGATGTAACAGCAAGCTGGGACATACTTCCAAAAAGCTAGAAAGATACTAGAGAAAAAGCAGTGCTGGAAAGAATGAACTAGTTACTGCACAAAGGTGGATTTGTAGCTTAATTCATGTGTGTATTTCTATCCTGAAGCAATGAACTCCAAGAGGTGAGGAGGGAGAAGAGTGGCATCATGAAATATTCCACACACACCGCAAAACCACATACACAGAAAGGTATTTGAGATGTGCAAAGCATGGGTTTCATATACATAGACTACCATTATTATTGTCTAAGTACTAGAATTTGACTGTTTCACCTTCAGATGTCAAGGATAAGAGTTAATTTGTACAAAGTAGATAAATGAGGTGGAAACTAATCAGAATAGGGTTTGTTTATCTGTTCTTTGATGATATATTACACTGCAATATGACGGTAACTGTGTGTTCTATCTGGCTGAGAATAACTTCCAACATCATTTCTCATTTTTACATATCAGATCAGAAAGCACGTCCCAGTCTTTGAAGTTCAGCAAAAATCAAAAGCACTAATCAAGTCCAGCTGGTGGAATGCGGTTTTAACAAGAGAAGTAACAACAGCGAATTCCACTATGTCAGTAATATGTTACTTCTCTCAACTGACTTGTGTGCAAGTCATCTCCCATGCCTCTGGACTTGATTGTCACAGTTACCAGATCATATTCAAATTGTATTTATTTATCTAGATTGTACTGGGCAACTCCAAATGTGTATGTGGCTTTAATTTTTATTTTTTTATTTTTATTTTTATTTTTATTTTTTTTTTAATATGTGAAAATCCTCATTGTCTTTTGTTAGTACATTGTAAAAATGCAATAAAACAATTATTTCAGGACACACATAGCATTCTTTGATTTAGAAGTCTATATTGATAAACATGCCCTTAACAATCCACTATAGCCTGCATGCTTGGTGGCAGATGGGAAGATGTTGAGGGATTTTAAAAGAAATTTTTGTCTTATGCTGAAAATCCAGAGGTTTACCAAGGAGCTGATGCACTTCAGCAGAAAACAGCTTCCAGATCAAAGACAGCGAAGTAGATTATATAGTTTGCAACTTCAGTTTACATGTCCAAAGACAAGAACCTTTCCTTCTCTCCCTTCTGTTAAACACTGATGTGAAAGCTTGTTGTGCTTGCTATTTATAGAACTAACCACAGCAGATCTACCTTTGCCCTCCGAAGTCCAAGAGCTCTGGAACAGGAGCAATGCAACAGAACACGCTGTGCTTAATTTTTTTTTTCCCTAATTACATAACACTGCTGTTTGGTTTCATTTAAAGATGCCAATTACAAGCTGCCTATTAAAAAAAAAAAAAAAAAAAAAACAAGCTGGCAGAAGTTGATGAGAAGCTACCGACAGCAGATTTATCAACAGAGAAAATGGAAATAAATGAAGGGGGGAAGAAGTCTATTTAAACAAGTCAAAAAGACTAGATAAAAGACTAGATAGAAAAAAAATAAGTTTATGTTATGATGAGTGATAGGAACTAGATTTACCAGAGTTTATAAACCATACATGCAGTCTCACACAAATACATAAATGCAAGTAGAGGTCTAATACAATCCCATTTTCTTCTCTGCCACCTCGCTTTTATAAATCTTAAAAGCACTGATAGCCAAGTAAAAATAATGCATTACTTCAAGAGTCTTTAAAAAAAAAAGCTGAATTATTGTTTTGCAGTAATATTCATATTCTCTCTCAGCATGCTATAGGTCCTTTCATAAAACATACATAAATTTTTGCAGCAGCATATTAGAGCTCCTCCCAAAACAGTAAACAGCCGTTTCTGGAGCAAGTCACATGAGCAGCTGTAAGCAGCCATGGATTCAACCTGGGTTTTTAGAAAGACACAGAAAATCACTGAAATGTCTCATCAAAAGAAAAAAGTTTTATGCTGGTAGCCAAAGTTCAATTTTGCAGGTTCTTGCAAAATCAAAATTGCTGAGAAATTCAGATAGCCTGTAAATGTTTGCTTGAGAATACAAGTAGTCAGTGCATGGGATCTGAATGCTGTCAGGAATCACCTACGCTGTGTGAACTGAGATTTTTTGTACACGCTACAACCCTAAATTGAATACAGTGTTTACATCTTAGTTTGAGCAAAGGGCATATGTGTATTTTAGAAAATCTGATTTTTAGAAGCAGCTTATATGCCAAAGATGAGGAATACAGACTCAGCTACTCACATATAAAATTTTTTCTTGAGGCAACAATAGGTACGTATAGGTTTATGAAGAAGTTACACAAATGTTGAACTTCTCAAAATGAATTATGTTTCTTATTTTGCTGGAGTTTTTATTCTTTTATCTGCAGCATGGTGAGCTTCCCCCCAGAAAACATTTGAGGGTCCTGGTCCTTATTTTACAATTCCTTAAATTTTTCCCAAAATAAAAGAACGACAGACCAGGCATACCTCATAGCAGTGATGGCTGGTTAATAGGTATGCTGTTTCCAGGCAATTTTAGCCTAAGTGGCAAGTTCTTCAGACTGCCTGAGTCATTCACAAGTAATCCAAAGTGTCAGATGGGGAGGGGTTCTCTCCTTCAAGACTAGAGCTATATAACGAAAATGCTGACAGCCTTTTAATTGACAGCGGCACAGGTGGGCGCTACTATAATAAATCTCTTTCCTAAACACATATAAATCAAAAAACTAATTAGGAGCTTCATCAAAACTATCTAGGAAGAAAGCTGGCCAAAAAGATAATGTGGTACTCCAACAGAGTTTAAAATAAAGAATTTGGCTGTACTGAAACACCCCAAGCTCGTAGCTAAGTGGGAATGCACTACAATATTCTTCTGACATAGAAAGATACTGCATAACACTGCATCACAGTCAATATACATACATGTTATAGTTGTACTTTTTTCATTTATTTTTATTTTATTTCAACATCAAGTGCATTGAAATAGGGTAAATGAAAGGCATGGAACCCTGCAACAACTAAATGATGATTATACAACTTTAAAAGATCTTTTCAGTCTACACTTTGTAAAATCAAAAAAATAGACATTGAACATAAGTGATCTGGCAAAAGAATAGTTCAGGATATCTATTTCTGTCTTTCTCATCCTTGAGTAGGAATGATACACTGCAGGATCATATAACAAGGCAGTCGATTCAGACAGCAATTACAAACTAACAGGGAAGAGCAGATCAACGGTTCAGCAAAAGCCCAAATGTGGAGATATATCAGTGTAAAATATTTGAATAATTCTGAAGATAGTAACTATAAAATATCATAGCATGTTTGACAGCATACTAGAAATGTGAAAAAATATCCATCTTAGAAATTTACCTTTGTATATGCAAATCAGAAAGGATTTTTTTCTGAAAGAGAGGCAGTATTATCAGTAGAAATCTATCTACACGCTATGTAGAGTTTTAAAGCTCTGACACTCATGCCATTAAATGGTAACATATGTTTCTAGAGTTGAGTAAACCAATCTAAAATACTGCCAAAACCGTATTATTTCAAGTGTATTCAAAAAGCTGTTCATGTTAAGCGATGGAAAACAATTACAAGTATCTTCCAGTCTTCCATTAATATCATGAACATAAAACAAGTGCATACTACTTGCACATTTGAAACAGAATAAATCACATTTTTAGAAGAATAACAAAGAACAGAGTCAGAAAAACTATATACTTAGATAAATAAAATAATACAACAGGGCTTCTGCAACATGGAGATAAAACATCAGTGAGGAGATTTCCAAAACACAGAAGAAATTATGTTGTCAATGGGAGCAGAGTGTCAGCTTGCCCTTGCTGACTTTGAAAGCCTTGCATATATCACTGGGTAATCACTGCAGTAAGAAAACCTTTATTATTGCCTAAGTAGCTGTAGAAATGTATATGGAAAATACACTAAGAAAGCCTTGCTGATCTGATAATACAAGTCCAGCAAAGCCCAGGAAAAGCAACACCAACACATTGTGTGGATCTGGCAAGTGCAGTGAATTGTCTGTTTCTTGCAATTCAGTGTGCTGCAAGAACTGCTCACACTTCCAAACTTTCTTACCTTGTTTCTAAATTCACATATTTTTAAATGTTACTTTTTATTTCTGGAGTAGGATTGAACTGTAGCTCATCATACAGCAAGCAAGCAAAAGAAAAAGTGAAACCTGGATACTTATGATTTTTTTTTCTGGTGATTTTTTTATTTTATTTTATTTTTATTTTTTGAGGCTGAAAAGATACAATCTCATCTGATATGCGAACATGTCAGTTTCTCCAATGAAACCAGGAGAATGATGAAGCAGTGTGCAGAGCACACAAGAAAGTTACCTTCAGTTTGGCATTTGTGCACAATGTTTACACAAGAGCAGAATATTGCCAGAGTTTGTTTTTTTGAAATGAAATCACAAAACAATATATGCCAGGTCCACATCATGGGTTACAGATACATTTGAGCACTGGTCAGGCAAAATAAACTCACTTTCAATATGAGTTTCCTTTGCAAACTTTTCTCAAACTTTTCTTCCAGAGGGTACCATGGGAGTAACATCTAAGAATAAGAGATGTAATTATGGTCCTAAAAGATGCTATAACAGTGGCTACTAAGTGATAGAACAGTTGCTGTATTGTAAGGAGAATAGATTTTGATTTTTATTATTATTATTTTTTTTGTTTTGTTTTGTTTTCTAGGATTATATGTAGAGAAAGGAAGATATTAATTCCTTACAAGAATAAATGAAAACTTACCAAAAATCTTTGAATTCCTGGATAATAATTAATGCCAGTACACACACCATCAAAAGCCAGCCTAAGAAAACAGTAATGTTCTCTGTAAACTTCTCAGTAAACACAAACTACTTATATATCTCTACTACTAGATTTCTCTCTTCCCAGAGAAGATGCTGTGGTCATCACCAAGGTCTAGCATACAGGTAAAATGGAAATTGCTATAACCTGGGCTCATATAGTTTCTGTGATTCTAGGGCTGATGTCCTGAAGCATGCAGGACAAAAAGCTGAGATGAAAGCAACCCATGCTGGAATATTTATTCCATTTCACTTCCTGTTTTTCCCTTTGTTGGGCTCAAAAAGTATTTCAAACTAGTAAATAGGATGACAAAAACTGAAAAATCCGATACTAGCAAATGAGAACACAGGTAGAAAAAGTGAGAAAAAAAGAAAAAAATAATAATAATAAAAAAAAAGATGAAAGAGAGAGTTGAAATCCAGAAAAAATAAAAGAAAGAAATTAACATGAAGGAGCCCTTGGAAATAAATATGAATAGATGATAAAACAAAGCAATGAAACCTCAATTCGAAAAGAATTCCAGAAGAAAACATGAGGTGTCCTGTGGCTGGTGGCTAGAGCTGATGGAATAGGAGGACTTGTTCCTCTGAAAAAGATAAATACCACCATGAATGAGCATTCCTTTGTTTAATTTTAACATCGCTTTGTCCTATATGTCCTTATACTAAGTAGTTCCCCAATACTCCGAACTCAAAACTCAGTTTCTTCCCAACATCTGAAAAACAGTTTTTAGAAATAATTTTTGAAGCTTTGAGAATTATTATTTTTTTTTAGTTTGATGCAGGAAAGTTCGTGGCACATGAAATTATTTGATGTCTCTAAAGAGGAGAACCTCCTAAAGCCAAAGCACTGTTGCTGCACTTTTAATAGATGTTCTGGACTCAAACTAAGATATTTTTTGTGGTCTGGGAACTTGCAAAATATTAACATATTCTGATTACCTACTTTTAAAAGGACATGGCGGTAATGACCAATATAACCTTTGAGATTTCAAAGTCTGGGGAAAGATAATATCCACTGCACTATTTTCATACTATAAATAGTGATTCCTCTCCCCTGTAGCTCCTGTGTCTCAGTAGTGGGAGAAAATCGTAAAAGAAAAATACAGCAGAAAATTCTGACTGTGAGAACTTCAGACCCCTGTACTGTTACATTACCTTGTCTGACTGCTAAATGAAGAGCATAACACAACCCAGAGCTTACAAATATTTCTAGTTTATATCCTAAATTATATCGTGTAAGAAGGAAAGTCTTTTACTTGTTTTTCAGTGATTTCCACTGTTCTTTGTATTATTGCAAGCCTATACAAACCTCATTTTACCTATGATCCTTCAGGAACTTTTTTTCAAATACATAATAGTTTCTAAAGAAAGGGGAAACACTGAGATCTGATTCGTTAGCTTAAAACTAAACTCACAATGGTAAGTATTTCAAGCCTGAATTTCAAGAGTAAAAATGAGCTGTTAATCTTTTTGTGGCTCTTTTAAAGAATATGGTTAATTGAATAAAATCATAAAAAACAGATACCTGAAACATTTAACCTAAAGTTATGCAAGATATTAAATAATGATGCATCGCATGTAAAGTTTCCTACAAGAAGGGCAGAGCACTGAAGTTCTGTGTGTTGTTGAGAGTGGAGTTTTAAGTAGTGCTATTCATAAATGAGTCAAACTTACAAGGTAGAGGAGTTTAAAATGTGAAGGGGGACTGCATCAGTATGTTTTAAGGAAAGTCATTAATAGCATAAAATGTTTGTCTTAATAGCCTGATAAATGAGCTTTCATGCATACCACTCAGGATTCACTCCATTTCAATATGCCTTTTTTAATTACTGAATGTAAATGAATTGACCTTGAGCATGACTTGAATGCTGGCTCATGATTCTTTACAGAAAGACTCAGTTCATACAACAATGCCAGTGCAGTAAATTTATAGTCATTTTGCTTCTATAGCATGAGTAGGCGGAGGAAGTTAAAGCATTTTTGCATAGCGTTATTCTTGCCAGAAAGCTGAGGTTACCTTTAGTTTCTATTTATAGTCTGTACATGACTATTCTAGGTACAGTCATCAAACATGCACATTTTATAGCAAATATGAAGAGAATAATATACAAATAACCTGCAAAAATTTTTGAATTTCACTTTGTTGCAGTATGCCTTCCTGTTTTGCCACATTAAGTTTTAATTAGGAGGAATATAAATTTTAATTAGGTGGAATTACCTTGTTGCCTACTGGGAACATTGTGAAATATCAGCTACTTTTGCTATTTTATCATGTGACCAACCACTTCAAGTACTGTAATGATCAGCTTAAACCTAATACCTTTTAGATTTTTTTTCAGGATTTACTTGGATTCAGAATCTTTATTTTTAAGGTCCTATTTAAGAGCATACAGGAAAAATATCTGAATTTCAGCAACCCTGGAAAATGGACAGGCATTGACTTTGATTCTGAACTCTCCTTCACAGTGAACATAATTATCATTTTATTGTGCTTTGTTAAATTTAGTTTCAAAAAATCAAATCTTAAGGTCACAAATGCAAAGAGAAAAAAAAGGCATGAGGATGCACTAATTTTTATACATTTTCGAAAGGTATCCAATGCAAACATCTGCATAGATGACCTAGTATATATTTTTATATACAAATATCAGAAGTGTTAAAAATACTTAAAAAAAAAAAAAAAAAAAAAAAAAGAAGTAGGAAAAAACAATAATGAGAGGAGTGCCAATTGGAAACACTCATAATTCCTTATAAGATGTACAATTGATCCTTCAAGTATGTTAAAATAAAAGAAGGAAAGACTTAAATGATAAGTCACATAATTTTTCCATGAATTTTAAGACCAGATTTGATTCCAGGAGTCTTTTGCAATGTTCTTCTGTAGCTGACACAGCCCAGAGACAGAGACTGGTTTGATGTCTTTCAGACTTAATCATTAGAATTTTCTTCATTACATTTCCAGCAGTAGCTGAGAATTCCATTATCAATCAACATGAAAAAGCAAATTCTGTCTTCCTTGTCCTTTTCATATTTCCACCTAAGATGTATTCCAGTCATTGCATTGTTGATACCTGAACTTATATATATATGGAACCTTGTTTCCCCCTCACTTCAGACTAATTCTATCAACTCAGCTCATTGTTTCTGGTAAATTAATTTCTTCATATGCAGGCAGGGTTTGTCTTAATACCAGTCACGTAATGTTTCATGGACAGAAAAACAACCTCCTAAAAATGATCTTCACCATGTAAGAATTTGCTTTGTTTGATGAATGAGTTATCTTTGGGGAACTTTGTGGCTCACTGTACTCTGTTTCCACAAACTATTCACTGCATAAGTAATAAAATTTCTCCATGGGTAGAGAAAATTGCAAAAGTTTAGGGAGAAAAAAACCTTTAGAATAATTATTTTTAAATTATAGATATTTACAGACAAGGGTGTATAATATCAAATTCAAATAAACAGGAAAAATAATGAGATAATTTCAGATGTGTCACTTTATCTTCTGTAAGTGTGGCCTACTGCAAATGTTCTTGAAATACCCTCTTCTAATTTGCTGTGGTGGTATGAATTTGGTTTTGGAACAAGGCCATATCTTTTCTTTATGAAGCAATTTTCTGATCCTCTGCATTTATTACAGCCATAGTCCTGACAGTTTATACCTGACCTTGATTATCATTTTATATTTATACAATAATAAATGGAATCTTCTGTATGAAGCTGCCACAACAATCGTGGCTAATGTTGCTTAATTCAGCAGAGGGATTCTTGCTTATTGTTTGTATCTACCTAGATTTGAAATTTGCAAGAAAAGAGACACAGATAGGGTGACATAGAGGAGAACCATCTGGGGAATAAATGAGAAAAAGAACCTGTCAGTTGTAATTACTGGATAAATGAAATAGAAAGCCTGCCTAGGTAATTCAGGTTCCTCCCTCCCCCTTTTCTTCTTCCTTTCTTGAGAAAACTCTGGGTTTCTGTTTATGTTTCTTAGGGCAAATGTGACTTATTTAACAGTCTCCTCCTGTTTTAATTAATGAAGAGGAAGAAAACTAACTTTGACTTGTCTTATAAATAAGATTATTCTGTCTAGAACTTTCATTAAGAGCTATGATTTTGAGTTAAAATTGTAAACAGAAGGCTCATTTTTCAGCAAAGATCTATGAGGTGTGACATTCAGTATTACTGTATTTTCTTTCAAGATTTAGCACCTTTTTTTTTTTTTTTTTTTTTTTTTTTTTTTTTTAATTCATTATGTAATCTGCCATAGTTCCCAATCATTATTTACCTTGTAATTTCAAGATCTTGAGCGAAGTTATTACTCTTCTTAACTCCATCTATTTTTTCACAGTTACTCTGGATTTACCAAGACTGGAATGACATCCCTGATATTTATATCTCAACATTTTTCTGTTTTTCATATTTGACTTTACAAGCTTTACTTTCTTTTAACACAATGAAAGCATCTGCACATTCTGACATGCATGTGTGTGTACACATTCGTGTTAAAATACTGAACATTTGAGAGTGTACGTGGAAGAACATTTTGTCAACAACTAAACATGGAAAATGAGTTAGAGATGCACTGAGTCAACTACAGTTACAGACAGTGTCTCTGAGAAATTAATTTTACTTCAGAGTTTTTCAAAAACATTAGAAGCTTGCTCAGTAAAATGCACAGTCTCAAAAGGACTTACTTCTATGAATCCCACTATCTGCCTTCATTACAATATTTTTGTGGAAACAGATGAAATACAGCAGGGAATCTAGGCAGGTAGCCAGTCCTTTCTAAACTTGTCTTTTTGATCTATACCAAGGATCTTAATCCAGGATGGATTACATACACATGTAAGTATTTCTAACAGTGTGGTGAGTAATAGCCACTGTTCTTTAAAATCAGCTGCAAAGCAGAACGTTATTTTGCTATATTATATGTTATATCTTAAGGGAAGCCTTAATTCTTGTAAGGTGGAAAGGTGTACAAACTAAAAGTTCTTTATTATCCTTCTCCCCCTTCCACCACATGCAAGCACATCAATAAATGATATATACAGAAGCTGGAATACTTGCAAGGTACATCTAATACTATAAACACCACTACCGGTAAATTACCAATTGTAACACATTTGCAAGGTACATTTTATAATATAACTACTCCAAATATTGATTAGTTCTTGCAGAAAGTTTTATTTAAATTTTACAAAATCAAGACTGTGGGCAACTGCACAATATACCAAGCTCATAGTCATTCTAGTTCAACCATATTTAGTGAGAAAAGATAAGGGAATGGTTAGATACCATGAATATTAGCTTGATTATTTGTATAAATTTTTATTCAAGTGTGCCCCACTCCAACAAATGGGCATTTTATCATACAGCATTTGGCCTATTTCTTCAGCCCAAAGTACTATATTTAAGATCAATGTTTTTGTTTCTGTATAGCCAATAATTTCTCTTCAGACCATCAATTTTAATAAAAAATATTAAAATTTATAAAGTGTGTAAGATTAAAATGGCTGAAACATAAGCATTGCTCATTGCAGATGAACAGCAGAGGAAAACTGTAAAGTCACCACAATTACTTGTAAAGCAGTAGTCTATTGCCAAGACCTGTAAAAGCACTGTAAGAAGATATTACTGCGTTGCTATGCAAGAGCTGAGGCCAAACAGACATTAGATAGCATAAATTTGCAGGTAAAGAAATGCAGTAGAAAGAACTTAAGGTCTAGCTACAGCTTTTTTAGGTTGAAGATATGCTAAAAGCTGTTTAAAAATATTGTCATACCATTACAAGAATATTTTTATACCATAAAATCAAAATTAAGATATATTAATAAGAGATTATGGAACATTAAGTACATTCATAATGCATTAAAATCATGCAAGATAATCGCCACAAAACTCAAGTCAGACTGTATGCCTGGCTTTTGCTTCTCTTATATGCTGTATATTCTAAGGATGCAGTGAATGGATTAAAGTAAGTTTTCTGAGGTGCTTAGAGGCTTCATCACTGAGCCTTAGGGGATCAATTTCTCTAATGTGGAAACATAATTCAGGTTCTACCTCTCAAGAATTGTACTAATTTTTGTCAAATTAAAATTCAGGTTTAATAGAAAATTATGATGTTAGTTGTTAATATTCTGGCCTTCAGTTTCATCTCTTTAAACAGAAAGATTTCAAGAGCAAGATAAATGCTAAAATTTGAGAAGTCTGAAGTACATGAGAAATGGTGATCTAAAGGCACTCACAAAGAATTTTCATTCTAAATGGAATGCAACATGTAAATGTAATAATGAAAAAATTAATCAATTAATTAATTAAAAAAATAAATAATAATAATAATAAAAAAAAAAAAAAAAAAAAAAAGCATCTTCCGTTCAACAGCCCCTTTATGCCACGATACATCATAGCCAGAACTATGGAAGCCAGGCAATTACTGACACTGATTATTGACACTGCTGTAGTGGAAACAGAGATTTCAACTTTTTATCAACTGCCATGTTCAACATACCAAACATTTCCCTTTTAAGAATCTGTGCTTTTTCAAAAGAAAGTCATTTAACTCAAAATGGTCTATTCTAACTATTCCTAAATACATTTTTTTAATAATGTCTTAAAACAACTCATTCCAAAAATTATCTTCCCCCAAAAAAGCTCAAAATATTTTCATGTGTTATAAATCTGACATCTGATATGACTAGAAAAGGCTTCAGCCAAGCTACTGTTTCAGCAATTAAAGAAGCATACAAGGATGAGAAATACAATATGTATGAAAATAAACACTATTTATATCATTAAGATGTGAAAGCCACCATATTATGTACATATATACATACATCCTAACATAAGGATGCCAGTTCAAGAGCATATTTTGTCCCTTATCATAACTAGACTCCAGTTTTTCACACCTCAGGGGGCTTGCAAGACTAGAACAAACATCTTCCACAGTGACAAGAGTTCTGTACAAAAAGTCTGCATTTGTTGAAGAAAATGGATATCAAGACAGAGGGGCCTGTGGAGACTCAAACTTATGCAAAGTAAAGAGACCATATACATATGTTTATTTTCTCAGGACACTTGCCAAGACATAGGAAAATAACTGCATTACAGAGAAACTCCCAGTTGACAGCTCTCATTTTTTGAGAACATACTAGCTGGTTCCCTATTAATGCAGCTGCTACTCTGACTGACACACACATTTATCTGCATACCAAAAGCTTTGCAAACACCAAAATAAAGCAAGCATAGTTGTTTACTTGAGATTTAGCTTTTACAATATTTTATCTCCCTGTATCAAAGTGGAGAATTCTGATACTTATTTATATTCTGCTCACTTGATCCTTGGCTACATCTTGAAAGAAGCTATTTTGTGTTTCATTCCACAAATGTGGACACTACTAAACCTGAAAACTTCTCCAACCATCACGTAAGAGATGCAGAATGCTTTAAGTAACTAGTAATTGGTGATAAGCTACACATTAGCTTTTCTAAATTATTATCAAGTAATTCAGACAATATCTGGCCAGATAGAAGCTTCCTCTGAACTGAATTTGACCCACAAGTTGGCCATTAGGTAGAAGTTATGCATTCACATATAATACACAACTGAAACTCTTCAGTATACACTTGGCTTTTTTTCCCCCAATTCTCCCCAAACACCTGTAAAATATTTACATATATCACTAAATATTTACATATATAATCTGTGTATTTCCCTTTCTGGTTACTTTATATCAAAAGGCCAGTGCAATATGAACAAACAAATTCATATAAAAGTCTCTAGAAACCTAATTCAGAGGTTTACCCTATGAATGCATGACAAGAAGTCTTGGAGGACTGAAGTTTTTCTCTTAATCCACAGAGCTGATGACATCAAGCGGATGACATGAATACATGTTTTGCTATACTCAACTACAAGTGTCCAGCTAACTTGACACTAGAGATCCAATTACTAACATTACCACATTTACAGAATTACACCTTTTCATGGGCATGTATAACTTGAAATTGAGAAGAGCTACAGGGAGTCTCATCACAGTTGTGCCTTTTTCAAATTGTCTTTATTTTTACCTAAAGCACAATGGTTACGTATATGCTCCAAATAGCATAGCACTTAAACCCATGATTTTTTACCAGCTTGCATGAATGCAGTACTTACTGAAAGGCTACAGCAACTTTGTGACAGAGATAATCCTTTCCGTGATTTGCTCTTAGCTTCTAAAGTCATACTTGATGAGGTTAGCAATCACAGACTGCCACTCAACAAAGCAGCACAATTCAGATATAAACTATTTTAAGCACATCAGCATTGGCAATTTTCTATTTAGTTGCTACATTTTCCAGCTCAATGAATAGAGACAACATGCTTTCTGCTTAGAGACTCACCTTAACACAGAAGGTGTGCCTCTGTAGCTGTAAATTGAATTATTATTCTTCCTGTTTCTCAATTAACAGAACATGAACAATGTCTCTTTTGAGATTCCATATTGGCTGAGGTGCCCAGAAATATCAGAGCACCATGTGGGAGCTTTGTTTAATTGAAGTTAAAAATATGAATATCAGCAGAGTCTGGGTGATTAGGCAGGTAGGCAGGTGAACACAGCAAGGTGCTCTAAACACAGCCACACATGCCTCTGCAATTGCCTTTCAAGAAAAGCAGTATGCACGAAGGTCCAAGTGATCAGACAGGCTTCAGAAGACCAGGCAGAATCCAAATGTCAGCACATATTAATGCTACTATTTGAAGTGATGCAAACCTATTCCCTAGACAATCCAGAAGCCTGATTTTCTAGTAATTGCATACTTTCTGACACACTATTACTTTCTAAGGTTTCAACTGTACATTTTTTTTTTTTTTTTTTTTTTTCCAGAGTGTTCCAAAACTTCCAGGCAAGTGAAAACAGGTATCTCATTCGCAAGAATGATGATTCTAATATACTGTACTGCACATAACATTTCATTAAATTTTCTACTACATCCTGACTGTGCTTGAATATTTTTGAGCTGTACTTGTTGATCGATTTCAATTTTATTCTTTTCTTTTACTGTTTAAGGAGGTGATAGAGCAGTGTTTGAACACATGGACTTCTTCACTTTTCTGACAGAAACTTACTATTTTGATTTCCATGCTTCTTATAAGGGGACAAGCCTAAAACATTTTGTATTCTTGTTATGTTTTGTTTGTTTGTTTTTCTCCTGTACTACATTCTCCCATTCCAAAATGGTTACATTCTCATAGGTATCATTTACTTCCAAACTTCTTGCTCCATATCTGATTGCATTAGCTAAAAATGTTCATTTCTGGGTTTTGCCTAATGAAGATTTTGCAACACTGTTATTTGTTAATCATTGTTATTCACCTTCTTGCTGCTACGTGTATGCAAGACACTACTTGTATTCAGAACAAATAAAAAAAACAAAACAAAACAACAACAACAACAACAAAAAAAACAGTAAATCAAATACTGTAATTAAGGTTAGGAAGATGAGAAGAAAAAGCAAGTTCTAAAATGCTGGAGGACTCCAAGAAAATGAAATTGTGAATTCTCCTTAGCTGGGGGTACTGCAGATTCATAGACTTTGCAGTTCAAAGACAGAAATGGCTTGCAAAGTCCACTTTCTATAGACTCTAGCCACATTTTTGGAGGTCATTTGACTTCTCTGAAAAGAAGAACATTTTTTTAAGGAACTTTTCCATTAAGAGTCTACACTTGTAACTTCTTTTCCAACAAACCACTTTTGCCCTCATTACTGCCAGGATTGTCTGTTCTAGTTCTCTCTCCATTCCTTATTCATCTCTTGCCTCACATATATAATATGCTTCTTCATCCATGAAGAAATGAAATAATGGTGCTTTATTAACAGAACAGGCAGCCTAGAAATGACTTGGCCGTACTATGGGTCAGGAAAACAACAAAGTTTTTAACACTCTTGGGTCCAGCTGCTTATGTAAAAAGAGGTGCTAGCTGATGATGAAATGATAAAGAGCTCTTCAGGAAGCCAAGTGCAAGCCTGCAATTAGTGTGGCTAGTCTATACTGCATTATCTGATTGAAATAATGCTAGAAGAGGTCAAAATATAAGACCTTTTGGTTGATACTTGTAACTGGATTTAGATTTGCATGACTAGTATTCTCAGTAATATATAAAATGGAATAGCATTAGTCTTGAAGCAAATATTTCAAAGCTAAAGTGATGCAACCCTTCAAGACATATGCTGTTGTGATATCTATTCACCATTACAATCCCATTTTCACATCCTCCAGGAATTCAAAGGATCAAGCACTTCATCCAGTCTCAGTTTGAGGCTGAAATAGCAGTACCTGCATTTTTGCATGGACAATCACATCTAAGTATTTCTCTTTCTTATTGCATATTTTATGAAAGTTAAACTACAAATATTTATTAAAGATATTTAAAAAATCATTTTTTCCTAATACAAATGAGTTTGATAAATATTAAGAGCCAGATAAGCTGTCTCTTTTAAAACAATGATCATTATTTGCATTAGAATTAAACACTCTATAAATACCAGAAGAAAATGCACTGCCTTTTTTCCACGATAGTAACATGATTTGTTTCCTTCTATGTTGAACATCCTGAGCAATGACTGTTTATGAAATTATTTTGCTTCTGTGGGAAGCAGTGGATGCAACAGGAAATTAAAGATATTTTTACATGAAATGCTAATGAAAAATAGTTTTGAACATAAAATCATTTCCTAGTTTGTTATTCAAACTTCTCAAAATTGCCAATATTGAGCAAATGTTCCCTGTGAATTTGACCAATTTGAGCATTTCAATATGTTGCATAATAAAATAAGACTTACAAATTAACAGTTGCTTTCAAATAGCAACTAAGTAGTTTATAATTAAAAAAACTACAGCTAAGTAGTTTATAATTAAAAACCTTAAGGGTCTGGTGGAAGCTTCATAATTTTTATTTATTTATTTTAATGAAAGTTTGTAAAAGTCTACAAATATCTAGCTCTGTAAGCGTGCCTATTTCCCCTGCAGTATTTTCCTATTTGCATATTTCCCTCAGAGCAATTCCTGAGAAACTTGATGTTCACCTAAAAACAACTAGCAAAGATTCATAAATCCATTTTATACTGCTTTATTACAAGGTAAATTATAAGGATGTTGTAAAGACGTGTAGGGACAAAATTAGAAAGGCCAAAGCTCATCTGGAGCTCAATCTGGCTACTGCTGTTAAAGACAACAGAAAATGTTTTTATAAATACATCAGTACAAAAAGGAGGACTAAGGAGAATCTCCATCCTGTACTGGATGCAGGGGGGGACTTAGTGACAAGAGACGAGGAAAAGGCTGAGGTGATTAACGCCTTCTTTGCCTCAGTCTTTAGCAGCAAGGCTAGTTGTTATCTGGATACCCAGTACCCTGAGCTGGTGGAAGGGGGTGGGGAGCAGGATGTGGCCCTCACAATCCATGAGGAAATCGTTGGCGACCTGCTACAGCACTTGGATGTACTCAGGTCGATGGGGCTGGATGGGATCCACCTGCGGGTGCTGAGAGAACTGGCGGAAGAGCTGGCCAAGCCACTTTCCATCATTTATCAGCAGTCCTGGCTATAAGGGGAGGTTCCATTCGACTGGCAGATAGCAAACGTGATGCCCATCTACAAGAAGGGCTGGAAGGTTGACCTGGGAAACTATAGGCCTGTTAGTTTGACTTTAGTGCCAGGGAAGCTCATGGAGCAGATTATCTTGAGTGTCATCATGTGGCACTTGCAGGGCAAGCAGGCGATCAGGCCTAGTCAGCATGGGTTTATGAAAGGCAGGTCCTGCTTGACGAATCTGATCTCCTTCTAGGGCAAAGTGACACGCTTGGTGGACGAGGGAAAGGCTGTGGATGTGGTATACCTTCACTTCAGTAAGGCTTTTGACACCATTTCCCACAGCATTCTCCTTGAGAAACTGGCTGCTCTTGGCATGGACTGGCGTATGCTTTGTTAGGTTAGAAACTGGCTGGGTAGCCAGTCCCAAAGAGTCGTGGTGAATGGAGTCAAATCCAATTGGAGGCCAGTCACTAGTGGAGTCCCCCAGGGCTCGGTACTGGGACCAGTCCTCTTTAACATCTTCATCGATGATCTGGATGAGGAGATCGAGTGCACCCTCAGTAAGTTTGCAGACGACACCAAGTTAGGTGCATGTGTCGATCTGCTTGAGGGTAGGAAGGCTCTGCAGGAAGATCTGCATAGGCTGGACCGATGGGCCGAGGCCGGCCCTTTGATGTTCAACAAGGCCAAGTACCAGGTCCTGCACCTGGGGCACAACAACCCCAAGCAGAGCTACAGGCTGGGAGATGAGTGGTTAGAAAGCTGCCAGGCAGAGAAGGACCTGAGAGTATTGGTTGACAGTCGGCTGAATATGAGCCAGCAGTGTGCTCAGGCGGCCAAGAAGGCCAACAGCATCCTGGCTTGCATAAGAAACAGCGTGGCCAGCAGGTCCAGGGATGTGATCGTCCCCCTGTACTCGGCTCTGGTGAGGCCGCACCTCGAGTACTGTGTTCAGTTCTGGGCCTCTCACTACAAGAAGGACATCGAGGTGCTTGAGCGAGTCCAGAGAAGGGCTACGAAGCTGGTGAAGGGCCTGGAGAACAAGTCTTACGAGGAGCGGCTGAGGGAGCTGGGATTGTTCAGCCTGGAGAAGAGGAGGGTCAGGGGCGACCTTATCGCACTCTACAGGTCCCTGAAAGGAGGCTGTAGTGAGGTGGGGTTGGTCTATTCTCCCACGTGCCCGGTGACAGGACGAGGGGGAATGGGCTAAAGTTGCACCAGGGGAGGTTTAGGTTGGATATTAGGAAAAATGTCTTTACTGAATGGGTTGTTAGTCACTGGAATAGGCTGCCCAGGGAAGTGGTTGAGTCACCATCCCTGGAGGTCTTTAAAAGATGTTCAGATGTAGAGCTTAGGGATATGGTTTAGTGGAGGACTTGTTAGTGTTAGGTCAGAGGTTGGACTCGGTGATCTTGGAGTTCTCTTCCAACCTAGATGATTCTGTAAATTTTGTGCTTTGTGCATTGCTGCACAGAAACAAACAAACAAACAAAACAACAACAATAAAAAAACTAAGATAGTGATTTATTTACTGACAATGCATTTTTTATAAGAGAGGTCAATCTAAAATTAACAGCAACAAAGATTATCCATTAATGTTTTTATATGGTCCAAATTAGAATATTTCAGTTGGAAGGGACCTAAAAAGATCATCAAGTCGAACTGCAAAATCTGAATTCAATCAATTTCTAGAATTTGAAAAAATTAGTATCCTTGGGAGACCATGACAAACTATCATCACAGTTCAATACTCTGAAGAGTAAAATTTGTTGATCTGGACAAAGGTGAAGAAATCAATGCACAGATCATATTTGTTACACCAGAATGCAAAATTAATCTTTAATCAGCATTTCTAATCTCAATCAACTTTATTTCTCTTCATAATGTGTCATGCTCAGGTGAAAATGCATTTATTTCTCATACTTTATTAAATACAGTACTGTGATATAAAGTGCTAGAGCATAGCTATACTGTGGATATTGTAAGGTTAACAAAATGCCAGTGACATATTATATAAACTGTTTGGATCAGGACTACATTTCAAATTAAATGAAAACAAAGTGCACAGCTGGAATTTCTACTGATAATTAACAGATGAGTTTAAAGTTAGTTTAAAGTCAATGTCTTATCATCACCCTTAGCAAGCTTTTAAGATTTTGATGAACCAAAAAGTAGTAGCAGTTTTTAAAACAAAAGTGGGTTTAAAATATTTTATATACGTCTATTTGCTGACTCATATTTTTTAGATGGCTAAATGGCCAGGGGAAAAAAAAAAAAAAAAATGGAGGTCTGCTCATCAAGACTTAATTTTTTGCTTTCATACTACAAACTGCTTACAATGTTTACTTCCTGCATTAAACTTTTTTGTACTCTTACCTAGTACATATTTTTTAAAATATCACATTCTCTGCAAATAACAGTAGCTTCAATAGAAAGAAATTCTGAATCATAAATTTGTGTTTTTACTCAATGTTCTTAAACCAAATTACAGGAAGTCTACACCAAGACTGAATTAATTACTACTGTTTCTGATTACTATGACCAAAACATGTTCTGTCATAAGGGATTCATTAAAATCCTCACAATCATAAATCTTCTTGGAAAACTTAAACCAGTTTAAAAGAGCATCATTCTTTTGTTTTATCTATTTATGGCAAATCATCGCAAACGAAAATATTTCTTTATAAAAAAGCATGTAAACGTATGTTACAGCTACCAGGTCATGGCATAATTCTGCAGGGTACAT
>CM021775.1:18958539-18975137 GCA_011076525.1 Nettapus auritus | reverse complement strand
AAGTCTGTAAAAGATTATTCTAAGTGTTTCTGGAAAAAAATGTTTATAAAACATACTAGATTGTGTCCTCAAATAAAAGGAAGTACAAAGAAATAGTGACATCTTCTTAATGGTTCTTTTGCCTCTAACAGCGTTTCCCAAAACGACAGGGTGAAGGACCTATTACTCCTCTCTTGATCTAGTGTGCAGCTGAAAACCTCACAGGCCATAAGTGAGGAGAGTCATTAAGTGCCATCACAGCTGACTAGCCTATTTTAATTTCTCCTTTTGTCAGTCTGCAGTAAGGAGCCTGTCTGCGCCATCACCAAAGGGAAACACATTAATCTGTCTGAAGAGATCTGGGTGAAGTTCCAGACTGTGTGGAGGACACACAGATACAATTAGCTACCCTGCGCATGGCCTTTTTGTGATGGTATGATCAGATACCAAACATTTAGAACCATACTATACTAGATGACCTACAAATGTGAACCAAACTCCACAGAAAACCATCTTATAATCATATAGAAAGGAATTTACATCATGTCACTAGACTGAAAATAGGGCAAGTACAGTTACAGTGCATGGTGTAGCAAAGGAATGAAACCCTGGATGCTACAGTCACTGCATTACTAAAATTAATCACAGTTACAGTAAATGACGTCATCGATATGACACTCCAATAATAACTACAATTCCGCAGCAGTACCTTAACAGAAATATTGAAACAGTGTAATCACCTTTTCACCTTTCAAAGGTTTTTTTTGTTTGTTTGTTTTAAAGTGAGCACTGAGTTTTTCAGATTTCCCCTCAGCAACATCAGCAATGCATAACATATTAGTTCAAAGAAGGGGGCTGAGCTTTATACAACTGCTCACTGTCTTTCTCAGTGCTTACCTGTACAAACTCATTCAAGTCAATAGAACTATGCATGACAGTTGGTACCAAACCTGCACCACCAACACTAATCCTGGCTAAATTTATACTTAATTAAAATTTAGGATTCCTCTGGAAGCATGTAAATACAAAGTAAATACAAATCTAACTGCCGTTAGATTTAGCATTCAAATTTTCTTGTTGGGTGCTGTAGCTGTGTACTAAAATATTTGACCTGTTCAGGTAGCTATGACTACGAGTGAAATACCATCTGTATTTCATGATCATTCAGTAAATAACTTCTGGCAGTGCAGTAAAAAGACTCATAAACTGTGTGATTTATTTGATATTGGAATAATGTTCTTTGCAGACCCAGACTTTGGATTTGATTTATCTGCACAGAATTTTTATAAGCATATATACACAAGATCGATTATATTTAAAATGTATTCTGTACGAAAACTGGGGTGGTACACTTAAGATGAAACTTAAATGAGAAACTCAAATTTTAGAGAAAAAAAATGGTTAATAAATTAAACAGCAGAAACGGCATTTTAACTATTTACCAAAAAAAAAAAAAAAAAATCAACTTCACATTGGGAAAACTTTGTTAGAGCCTCTTCCTTCTTTGGAAGTGATTTAAGTTAATGAAATTTTACACACACTTTTAGACAGTTCATCTGCTTACAACAGTATCAAGAGGCATGAGGAAAACCGAGGATAGAGTTGGATCTGCCTTATTTTTACAGAATATTTTTAACCACTTTATTCTTCAGGAACCTTGCCCTTTTTGTGTTGTGGAAGCACTTACGTTTTTACTGCATTATCTAATGCAGCAATACATCCTTGCAAAAAAACAGCTTTCTCCCCTTCCTAGTCCGTACGTCAGTATCATAACTTACACTGACTTTAGCAGGATGTCTTGCAGGTAAAGGTATTATTCATGAAAAATTGTACTAACCAGCCTGCACAAGGTTGTTGGTGTCCACTTACCTACTAATTCAGTAAAGGTTTCATCACTTCACATGAACACTACCCCTAAAGGAAAAGTTGGTCCTGCTACTGCTTTTCCTCACATACTAATATATAAAGATTTTTAGTTATTCCACATGTAGGATATGCTTAGAAGAAGGCAGGGAACTATTTTTTAACTAGAAGGAAAATTAGGCCCTGTAGCAGAAGGGTTGGTTCCATCACAGCAAAATGTATCAAACTTTTTCTTAAACCAAAAACTACATGTTAACAAAAGAATGTCTACAGATAACTCCAAGTTCTGCTGCTTTTTGTTGTTGTTGTTTGTTTTCAGAAAATCTTCTACTTTTACTATCATTTGCAGTAATATCATGAGAACATGAGAGGACATTTATAAAAAAAACTCTTCTTTCTAAAATAAAATCATGACCATGTATCATGATGGTACTACTAGCCTGAGAAACAGGAACAAATTTCTGATGTACTGATGTACTTCACAGTGATAAATACATAAGGCACCTGGTTACAAACATCTACAAGTTTTGTTGACACAGACTCATGATTTTGACACAGGGATGAATTTAGCTACTTCAATAAAGGCTACTCGATTTATTAATAAGTGAAGCAAATATAATATTTTAGGCAGAGTTGTTCCTGTATAAAATTACTGTACTGATCCTGACCAAGACAGCATGGCACGTTTAGGAGTTAGTGATCCATTAAGCAGCAAAGCTGAGCAGGTGCAGGCCCGTGCTGGGCAGCACAAGCCCCTTGGCTGCAAGACAGCTCAGGCAGGTCCCTGTGACAGAGGAGCCTGCAGGCAGCTGACGCTTGGTGCTGCCAATCGTACCACTGGCATGGTTTCGCCTTTATTTAAAACTGCAGCAAGAAGTTCTCATGCAAACATCCTTCATGAGTGGAGTTTGCTTATGAGTAAATATATAAATATATAATATATAATAATTATATATTTATATTTATATTTTTTATATTTATATAATATATAAATATATATAATATATAAATATATAAATAGCTCCAATGACCAAAAGAGATGGCTTCTATTCTCACGATCTACTCGCTCCACACAGCATGCCACAGGAAAATCCACCTGGGCTCCATCTGATGCTGCACAATCACAAGGTGCCCAGCATCTGAAGTATCATGCTATTTACTCACTACCCATATTTCTCCTCTTATTCTTATTAAAGCAGTCACCTAATTAAGCCACTTGTTGTCAGGTATTTCTTACTAAGATCCAGACAGTATCCTGTGCCACCGCTCCCCTCAGCCCCCTGCCCTTACCCTCAGTGCAGAACAACAACTGCATTTATCATCCCATCTGCTTCAAATTTGCATTGGACAATCCCAGTAAGGTTAAGCACAGCAGGCCACAGGCAGAGCAGCTCTGGACAGACTGGGCTTCTCTTCCAGTATCCACAATTCCACCCTGGGGCTGGACACAGCTGTGGATTCAGTGTTTCCCTCACTGTATCAGGGGTTCCACTGTAGCAGAGCTTCACTAAAAGCATTTACAGATCTTGCTCAGAGTCCAAAGTGTTTTTTCTACAGAAAAAACACTTTAAAAAAAAAAAAAAAAAGACAAAAAGACTTACAGTGAACACTGGACTGCCATTAATACAGCCTATTTGGTTTCATTCATCTTCACCTTTAATACAGTGCAAGTTTCTGTCAGTCAATTTAAAAATAGCAACAAAGTCTAATAGCAATTTGCCAACAGGGCTTTTATTTCTAAAATATGTGATGTAGATAAGGAATACTTGAAAGCTTAATGACTACTTACTAGATCAATGATATAAAATATAAACGTGTTTGTCTTTTTAAGAGGAAAACCAAAGGTTTTTCAGCTTATGTCTCATTTCCTTTGAATATTCTTTCAAAAATTCCATAAAAAGTTGAAAAACCTTTATTTAGTTTTAACAAGGTCAACGCACCAAAGGAAAAAAGAAAATGGAAAGAAGCAGCTGGTACCAGAATGCAGGAGGAAGCAAGCCAAAAAGCACTATGCACTTGAGAGTCATGGGGTTTTGCTATTTGAAACCTCAATGTTATCAAACACTTTCCTTAAAAAACAGAATCCTTTTAAAGTTCCACGCTTCCTCCTCCTCAGAACATTCTGAATTCTGCCTGTCCAGACCTCCTGAGCTAAGCTTGGCCGTTACTTGTATCGAGCACCCCAAGATACCCTCCAGCTACGACCAATACTGCTATCTGCAGTGTATTGTTATAACATACTGCCAAAGGCTGGCTCGGCAGGACTTCCAGTGTGACCACCACTTCAGCACATGAAGGATTAACAACATGACACTTAAACAAGTGACAAATTCTGAAACAAAAAGGTCAGATGATCTCAGAGGAACATAGGTAACAAAGAAAAAAAAAATCCATATGGATTTTGATGATAGCTGTCTTTATTTCTTAGGGGAATTGTCCTAGCTTGACTGGAACGACACCCTGAGACACAAAGCAAAAAGTGAACACGACCAGTTCTTGTACTTACGGGTCACCCCTGTCAGACTGCAGTGATAAATGGAAAAGACTGTCAGCAGAGAGCAGATAAGATTTCTTTCAAGTTAAGCACACACTGGGGAATACTTGCTGTCTGGAAGATGCTGAAGGAAGATATCTTCTTGATTAACAATACCAAAAACTTTACTGGGCATTGCAGAAGAACAAAAAATTAAGAACATCACATTTTATGTGGCTCTATAGTACATACCTCAAGATTATACCAAAATATCACATAAATATACAAAATGTTCCTCCAGTTGAAGCCATTATTTTAGCTCCTCAGCTGAGCACAAGAAAACCTTTTTTATAAGGGCTTGTTGCCTTTTCAGCAGTAGTTAGTAGCTTACTGTAGATGGCCGACATTCAAATTTCAGAAATTGCAGGTAATTTCTTTAATTAAAGGACTGAAAATGGAGCTTATTGAAACTTCAATATCAGTCTATACATTTTTTTATCCAAAAGTTTATAATATTCAAAACAAGAGTTCTGTGAAGTTCAATTCATACAATATTATGGAATTTTAAAAGTCTAAATTTAAAATTAGCATTGACCCCCCACTTCTAGAGGTTTAAACCTACATTTTGGTTCAAAAAGGAGGAGAAGAAGGAAGAATACACTTCAATCAACAATCCATTTAAAGACGTAAAATTCTATTGAAGCTCAACAGGCATTTTTTGTATTCACAGAACAAGAGAGTAGCTTGCGGGAATTTTTATCACTACATTTAAAGTGAAACACCATCATTTATTTATTTATTTAATCAGTATAGCTATAGGGGTGAAAAAGAATTCCTTTTGCCAGGAATGAATAACAGTTTTCCCAAAACACAACACAGAACACGCATCAAGCTAAAAGAGAAAAAGCTGTTTAGCACAACCAATCACTACCAACTATTTTCCTGTCCATTCATTTGCTGATTCATTTTGTTATATACTATTATCATTAGGGCAGATAGACCGAACACCTGTATAAATTTTAAATAAGTTTTAAATACATATTGGCACATACTTGGTATTTTGCAGCAAATTTAGCCATTAATATGCAAATTCATTCTCTCCCACATATTTAATACAAATAGACTAATCCAGAAAAAATGGACTTTCATCAGGTCCAGCTGGAAAATAATGCATTAGCTACTTAGTGCTTTTTCAAAAGACACAGTCAGTCATGCACCAAGGGCAGAACTTGTCTTTTGGTGCTTTTTTCACACACTTTTTCAAGTCTTATCAGGAGATAACAGATTTGTGACTCCATAGATTAGGCCAAGTTACTGCCTCCAGCTATCAGGATTTCCCACAGAAAGAGCAATAGTAAGATACAACAACCAAAACCACAGAAAATGTGGCAGAATGCTTGAAAGAAAATACATCATGGTGGTAGGTACTGTTTCTTCAGAAGCCACTAGAGTCATTAGGCAATTCATAAGGCTGGATCTTAACAACTGGCAAGTGTCCTGCATTACTACTGTTTTAACACTTGCTGAAATCATTTTAGAAACAGCCTTTATAAATTTATTATGGCAAGGTCTTATTTAAAATACATTTATATTTATCTAGCAAGGTTTTAATTTTCACTGAATACATTAGAGCTCTAAAGCCATGAGTCTATTGGACGTTTTTGTTCAGAAAGCCAGCACAAAAACAATATCACAAATATTAAGATAATTAACTTTACCCAAGTTAAAGTAATAGTAAATTTCTCTGCATTATGTAAATCCCTATTAAAGACAGACAGACCAAGTAACCACTAATGATATTGCCAAACACTAGCACAGAGGCAGTCTCATATAAATAAAGCATTTATTATCTGCCTCATTCTGCAAAGAACAGAAGCGGATTTGCACAAAATGTATATCAGCATTCACCAAAATGGAATACCTAATCCTGTTTAAAATGACATTGGTAATTCAGGTTTTCATCCAAATAAGCAGGAAAGATATATACAAGATTCATTGTACAGGAAAAAATGCATTTTCTACCCCTATTTCATATCAATCAATTTCAGCTGAAGATAAGGGGTTCTGAGAATCTATATGATTTTATCTAAGAGCAGACCTGCTGATTCAGTGGCAATTGCTCTCAGGATTATCTCTGATTATTATGGATCCAACAAGAAGCACGTGGACCAGAACTCAGAGGAATGAATTAATCTGAGTGAAAATGAAGTAGCAGTTACGGAATGAAATTCTGACACAGTAGCCTCCCAGAGAATGACTTTAAAAAGTATTAATGGAGTGTAGCCACTGTGGCAATACAATAAGAATTTATCCCAGAGGAATATAAAAAGCACCATCTTGCCATAATAGGGCAGAGACAGCCTTTTTCTGTCTTTTTAGCTATAATGAAATTGCATGCAGTGGTCTGATACTAGTCATCAAATTGTTGCTGTGTGAATATTGGTGGCAGCCATTGTTGCAAGAAGTCTTTAAATATAATGAAGTAATAATGTCAAAAAGAGGGGGGGAGAAAGTTTCAGAGCGTCTTTGTGTGTGTACTTGTTATTCTTACCACTTGCTGTGAATATCACTGGGAAAGGTCACTTGAATACAGCAGTTCACAGCATCATGAACTGCTGCCTCAGGTAAAGGCATTAGACTGTGGAAGATAATATGTTCTTCCTTCTATAGGATATTAATCTAAGCTACACCTCCTGATCCCTACACAGGAATTTTGATTTGCCCAGCAAGGATAGCACTGAACTCCATCAAAATATTTTCTTTTGACTGTGGTGCAAAATCACAGAATGCCTTTTAATGAACCATTTAAATCCTACTGTTTACAGCAGATTAGTGAGCCTGTGCAATGTAGCCAGGGTCTAAAGATATTCGCTAAGCCATAATATGCCATAAAAGCGGGTGCTACCCAAAAATCTTTCTGCTACAGCTAGCTCTGACACTGAGATCTGAAAGCTACTTATTAGTGTCACCATACTTCTTATGACTCACATCATTTGACCAACTGATGTGGTAATTACGCTGCTGTTTTTTAGCTTGTTTTTCTTTTTTACTGTGTTGTTATTGAAATATATATAATATTGAAATAATTCTAGCACCTTCTGCAAGGAAATGGTGACAAACACTGCCTGATATAGTGGGGCTAATACTGTGTATTTCCCCATCTGTAAGCATGACTTTAGAAAGGATATTGCTCCCAATGTTTCACTTTTGCTTCTTGTAAAACTCCTCTGTACTGACACAGTAATTCAGTGACTTAACAGTACACAGGCTCCCTTGATTTCCATAATAATTTCTGGAAAAAAAAAAAGGCTTAGGTCACCCCTACATCTTCTAGGAATGCAATTACATTGAACCATATATTGAAAGCACTATTTGTTTCCAGTATATTTGGCACTAAAGTGAAATAGTTTAATGTCTTACTTACATTACTTTATATGTGCATCAACATTCAAAATCACACAAAACAAACTTCAGGGTTTCACTTCTCCTTGAAAAGATGAAGTGAAACTTTACACAGTTTTCCTTTGTGTTAACCAGCCAGGTTAGCACTTACTTCATCAGCTGCAATATTGCCCAAGTACTCAAGCAAACAGATCAGGCAAAAAAACATCTGAGAGGGAAAGCCTGAGTCTTAAACACTTAAAAACCAGATAATAAAAATAAAATAAAATCAAAAGCAGTAGTTTTAGTATGTTCTAATGGCCTTATTTTTATAGATTTTGATTATTATTAAATCAGTTTTTCTCAAGTGGATGTCCAAGAAACACACACGTTACACCTATATCAGAGTTACCAGCTTCTGCTGTCTACATGTGACATTTTCACCATTTTAGGAAGAACTATTGAAATTATTTATCTTTGAGCTATTCTGAAAATGTTTTGTTTTGTTGTTGTTGTTGTTTGTTGCCTAAAGCAAGATTTAACTATGAGAAATATTTTGAATTGGTCCCTTAAACACTGTGAAATCAGCCCAAAGCTATAACGTTATTTAGTATCTGTCTATAACACTAACTAGTATCTCAAGCTGTATCAAACACAATAAAAATGTATTTTAAAGCTTCTGTTTCAGCTGGTGGTATACAGCCTCACAAATCAGTATTGGTACTAACTTACTTTTCAAACATTTTATAGTTTACTTGTAAACATTCATATCATGTAAAGACACTCTTTATGGAAGTCCAGAATGTGTTATTGCACAATTTTTATAGAAAACTTATTCAGCCCTTCTTTATTCAGAAGTGGCACATTTGCTTGTTTCTCATGATATTCAAGTCTATAGAGATATGCCACAAAAACTCACCAATTCCAGACTTGAAAACTTGTGTATTTTCCAGTTTTAATGAGTTAAGTAATTAGTTTTTCCTTTTTGTGCTTGACTTCCGCGTAAGATACATTATTACATCTTTGTATAGATACTTAAAACACTGAAAAATAAGTTCAGGGATGCTGGGCATTTCCTGTATTATACTTTAATCTATAAAATGGTGTACTAAGTGACACTGCATGCCTTTTCAAAATTGCAGAGGTATTTTCCTTTCAGTTCAGGACTGAAGGACTTATATCTACTACTATTTCTTTTGTATCTCTATATGAGAATAGGAAAAAAGAAAATTATTTCTGTGATAAAAAGGGCAAGAGTAAAAGTAACTCTTTATAAAGCTGTATTAATCAGAAACTTTGAAATTTGCTAGATGAATCCTTTTTCCTTGACTTTCAGCATTTCTAGATTCATGTTTCAACAAGGTCTAGTTACCAAGTGCAACCCCAAATTGGTTTTTGTTTAGCAACATGCTAAATGTTGGATATATATCAATTATATGCAATCAGAGCGTGCCAAAATTCGTTGTAAGAATCACTATCAGGATTTTAAAGATCTTTATAGTAACTATTCCTTGTTCTTTTTTAATATTACAGAGATGGTTGAAATGAAAATATTTGCATGGCCTTGTTTGAATTGATATTTGTATCAGGGGCCCTAATTATAGTTAATATGAAAACATTTGCTGGACTTAAAACCCATTTAATAAGAAAGAAAAAAGAAATACTCGTAGCTGCCCTAGATGACCACTCAAACAATAGCAGCATTATTCAGAGCAATAGTTGTGATAAAACTGAGTAAATAAGCCACAGCTTGAATTGCGTTTACATGAGATTTATCCATTAATACTAGGTAAATTTGAGGAATGTGTTGTTACAAAGGAAAAATATTTACCTAAAGTAAAAAGTCAAATTTGTAAAGTGCATCCCTACAAGTACCAATATTTAAGTATTTTAAAACATCTGTGAAATATCTTTCATACAATTATTTCCCACTATATTTGCAGAATAAGAGCTTATATTCACAGTATATCCCAGACAAACTTCAAAAAGTAGCAAATGTCACATTACTTTGTGGTCACACAAAGATGGAGGACTTGGCCAGCAAAGTAATGCATGATATGAAATTGTGTTAGGCAGAACACTAGAAAACAGACTTATTTCCACACAGAATTTCTCACCTTCATCAGGGATTGATTTGAAGAAGCACCTTAGAAGTAAAAGGCTGTATTTTCTGTTAACATGTCCCCATATTGCCCCACACCAAAAGTTTGATGCATAATATGGTATTATATTTTGGTTGGTACCTACTAGAGAGAATATCAGAGGCATAAGCCTTAAGTTAACTACAATTTTGCATTTTATCCAAATTTGTCTTCAGAAGAACAGTATTTAAATATGTCCCATAGACTGCACAGTGGGATACCTCACTCATTTTTCTCTATTAAGGGGAGAAGGAAAAATGGTCTATTTGTTTTTAGAGTGCAAAAAATACGTTACATAGAGCTTTCAAATGACTGAAAAATTCAATGATAAACGGGGTGCATCTGCTGCCAGTTACAGAATAAACGATTCCTGTTTTTTGAAATTATTTTATGGAAACAAGTAATTGAAGTGTTACTTTTATATTTATAATACTTTGTATTTTAAAATGACCTTTTATTTCTCATCCAGTGTAATGAAATACTTGAAATATCCATACACACACACAAAAACTTGTAGCAGTTTATCTTTTAAGACTGCTCTTGCATTCAAGGTAAGTTTTTCTACTGGATTACAATAAATGACTTAGCCCACTAATTCCAGCAGTCTTAAAAGAAAACCTTGTGCTTTGTGCATTTTATTATTTTGCATAACAACAGGTAACATCTATTAGAGTTTGCTGAAGATGACTTTGCACTGTGTGCATTGTTTCAGGACTCTAATGCACATAGAAGTGTATTACACCTTTAAGAATGTTTGTGTCAAACATTATTATCAAACCATGCATAGCCATTATAGGCATTTGTGTATCTCATTTACTCTACACCATGAGGTAATAATAACATTTTATATTACACTATAGAATCTCAAAGCATGTAAAAGCACTAACAAGTTCAATCATGTAATGACTTTGTGCATTAGGTAAAGATCACTTCAAGATCATTTTCTACACTAATGAAATGAAAAATTTATATGAATTATGTTCTGCTTAGTGAAGAACAAACACTGGAATTAAAAAATATAATAAAATTGTCCAGCAGGAACAATGTTATAATTCAGTCCAAAGCCTCACTATAGAATATTCATGAGCCCAGTACTTTACTCAGAAAATGCTGTAAAATTAGTAACGTTCTTGATAACGATAAACATCATTTTATGTCACACTGATAAAAACCAGTCAGAACATAATAAATGTCAAATGCAGTTTGATTTAGGTGTGCTATAATTTGTTCAGTTCTTATGCCTAGAAAATAAACTAGACAACCACAAACTTTCTAAAAAAAAAGAAAAAATTAAATTAAATAAAAAGTCCTTCAGAAGGAATGTCCTATCTGTCAGCTTTTCTTACAGTACAAACTCTTTCCTACTAAGATTAAAGAGAACTTTCACATTAACTTCACTGGAAACAGGATACAATTTTGTACTTCAGTAACAACAACATATTCTACTGGAAAAATTATTTATAATAAAATTAAATTATCCGTGGAGTATGAAAGCAAGATTGGAAGAGGTCAGTAGATATTTTTGCACATAGTTCCTCATGAGTCCTGACTGCTGATTTTTAATATCATGTAAAGTAACTGTGTATTACAGAATTTCTAAATGCTCACTTGTAACATAATAATTAACAGTCTACACATATATCCTTAAGGATATGCATTTGTGTTAGAGACAGTGATTTTGTTATGAAAAAATGTACATGCGCATAAAACAGTAGTACTGAAGTGCCAGGCAGAATGGGAGGTCAGTAAGGTAGAGCTGAATGTTGGCCCTACAGCCATCACTGCTGTCAAAAGTCAACTGTCATCACTGGTATTGCAAACTGAAATTTGTTTTTATATAATTTTAAATGTTTAAATACAGGGAGTTGCTAGGGAAATACACCAACCATTCTTACTGTTCCAGTTATCATAAGAGTACATGGGGGAAGAAGTTCCTTGTGAGGCACTATGGTAAGAGATCAAATCACTTCTGTTCTCAGACTACTTCTGGAAGCAAACTGCAAACCACTGCTGAATGGGGAAAGCAAGTAATATCATTTTATACAAACTGGTTTCTAAACAATACCCTCTTACATGAACAATTACCTGAACATCATGCAGATGTCAGTAGCAGAAACAGCTTTCAAGAATACTTGAAAATACTTTTTGACTCAGAGGAGGACAGAGTGGGATTTTGGCTTACTTCATAGAACTGATAAGACTTAAGATGAAATCTTATTCCAGTCTCTAAAACATTTAATAAAACTTGTTGAAAGGCATGTTTTCAAATCAGTAGCAAATTTGTCATTTACCATATGTTCACACACAGCTTTCTTCACTGTATGAACAATATAAAAAATTCCAATAAAGCTCCACTAATTAAATTAAAATAGAAAATTACAAACAGGATGAAGATCTGACAGTTTTCATAAATGCAAGCCAGACTAGGTTTTCATCTTAAATCCTAATAGCACCATCTGATGGAGGATCATCACAATACTACAGAAAAGATTTAAAGTGTTCTAGAAATTCATTAATCTGAAAATTTTTTAATACAGTTCCTTAATTAGTATAATCAAATGCAGACATGAAATAAGGATACAAAATAGGGGAAATCTGCTAAGTAACCTTAACGTAGGTTCCTAAATATTAGTGATAATTTGGTTGACAGTAATAACAAGTTACACTCCTTTTTAAGTCAATAAAAGATTTTGTTTCATAGGAAGCAACTTCAGCCAAGGCTAAACAAAAATGAAGAAACAGTTTCTTGTCAATACTCTTTCCAGACACCTCTTTGTCTAACCCTGGATATAAATTTAAGTACATCTGGTATCAAAGTTAAGTTTTATTGCTCATTGGCAAGGACGTTCCGGATATGGACTGGAATACAAATGAAGAATTGAATCCTTATGCTCCTTTAACAGATACTGAGAGGAAGTGATTAGTAACATGGGGGTCAATGAATATCAGAATGGTGTAAGAGAAGCACACAGACATCACTAAGGTAACTCCAGTGGGGACAACTATGGGGATCGGAGACTTGCACACAGAACATACCAAGTGGTATCTAATCAAAACGATGGTATTCCACATCTAAATGACATGAATATCAGCAATTACATGTTATCTAAAGCAGTTGAGATTACAGTTGTTCCAAGAAATTGTGATGGAATATTGGTCCTTCAGAAAAAATGTCATGGGAAATCATGCCAATATTTGGTACTGAAAAATGCAAATAAATTTATTTGTTTCAAAATGAACACATTCTTTGTATGTTTTAATATTAGTTACAATTTTATTTAATTATTAAATCAACCCACAGTTCTTACTTTTTTGTTTCTTTGTGGAGAGTTCTTTGACTTCTGAAAACTGAATACTTCAAAAACTGCAATTGTTTGCATAGAATCAGACAGTTACACTGTTAGTTATATAGCAAACAGACTGTCCAAAATACTCTGGCATTTTTAAAGACTAGTACCACTTTTCAGCTAAAATGGTGATTAATGCTTAGATTTTGGGATACATAACCCAAATGAACACAAGAAAAAGTGCATCACAAGAGTGCTTCAAGCCAAAAAAGAGCTTATGTTAAACACCAGTATTACAAAATTAAGAAGCAACACTACCTCAAATGTAAGTACAGCTCATATTTTATTGTTCAAAACATTAAAGCAGAAAGGGGGAGCTGTGTTAAACATTTCTGAAGTTCTTTAGTGCAGTCAGCAGCTCAACTCACGCTGTTTAACTTCTCCTGCAAAATGGTACTTTATAAAAGCATAGCTAATGCTAACCTACTTAACTAAAATATTGGGTGTTTCAATGTTACCAGGGACAACATTATCAAGACTACAAACTATTCAGCCTTGTTTTCTCAAATCCTATCCCATTAGATACACCTTAAGCAGCTTACCACATAAATCAATCAACAGCAATCACTTCCAATAAAGAATCGTAATAGGCACTTCATGCTTTACACTAAGATGTTTAGCAGTTGTTGCAACATGAACTTTCATGAACACAGGCACCGACAGTAAAACAGCCTTGCACTTCGAGGAAAGTATACCTTGCATGTTCCATATCTACCCACTCTCTGAATAAATTAAACTTCTCCATAGAACAAATAAGTGTTAGGACTTAATAGTCATTTAAAAATGTCACAAGATCTTTGATTTTTTTCTTTCCTAGCACCCCAAGTAAAACAAGTGGTTTTGTTCCTGCCTTCACTGCATGAAGAGTCTACAAAACCTGGCTTAAAATCAAAGGCAATAGCTACCATACCACTGTTTTAATTATTGTTACTGCTACTGTATATGAAGTAGTAATATATTCCCTCCCATTTCGGACAACATCAAAACTATTTTCATGGTTTCATGCTAATAGGTGTTCTCAGAGTAGCTGAGAACAGCTCTCAAAGCTATGACTACACACAGCCATGAAATAACTTTGCTTCACCCCTCTCCTCATGATTCATACAATGAATTTACTGTGCTTAGGCTGTATCAGGTGGCCCTTGAATTCAAAGGCTTCTCAACTGAACTCATCCAGGGAAAATAAATTCACAAAGAAAATGCCTTCCCTTTGGTAACCTCAGATGGGTACAGTTTAGGCTGACTCTTCATTGCTTAAGTTCTTACTTAACCCTTAGACACCTTAGACACCTTCATTCTAAGAAGTTAGCACCATACATTTTTCTATTTTCTGCCACACCTGGGCAGCGTCCCTCACCAGAAGCTATTGTTTCTACCAGACCTGAACACATTCCTGATATGGCCCCTTCACTTATTCTAGTTCAATAGCTTTTATTTTCTCTCATTCTCTAAAAGAACAGTGTATTTCCTTGTAGGCAAAGATGAATCTAACAAGTAACGTTAACTTAGAAGATGCCTTTTTTTTCAATACATTTTTTCCTGTTACTGTACTGCAGGCACAAGAGTAAAACCGTTAGTCTGAACCATCTGCTCCACTATCAAAAGTGAAAATGAATGATCTAATGCAGGACTTCATTAGTGCACATAGTTTTAATCACCACAGCAATATTAAATACCATCAAAAGGGGAAAACAAAAAACACTGAACAACAACAACAAAAAGCCATGACAGCTGCTTTAGACAGAACCAGAGAGTAGGAAATGTAAAGGAATTGAGATTTAAAAAAAAAAAAAAAAAAAAAAAAAAAAAAAAAAAGTTAATTCATCCTACAAAGAATCCACATCCACTTGGATGCCCTTCGAATAGTTCCATTACTGTATTCCATAAATGGGTTGGATTTTTATGCCCTTGTAATATGAAAAATACAATGTGGCAAACACATCTGATGAGCTCTAAGATTAAGAGCACCTTTAGAACCTGGCAGATACTCTGAAGACAAGAAACCTAGATCCTCCTAGGAAATCTTGTTTATTAAGAGGGGAATTTTCCTGTATGTGGGAGAGCAGCAGTAGTACATGGAACTCTACCCGGGGAAGGTGGTGAGCCAGCTGAGAGCTTTTGGGTGAGGTTTATAGGGCAAACCAACAAGGATAACATTGTGGTGGTTGTCTGCTAAATATCAACTGATCAGGAAGAAGATATACATGAAACCTTCTTCAGACAGCTGGAAGAAGCCTCATGTTTGCAAGCCCTGGTCCTCATGGTGTACTTTCACCATCTCAGTATCTGCTGGAAGGGCAAAGCAGCTGGGCACCTGCATCCAGGAGGGTTTTGGAGTTCATCAGTGATAACTTCCTAACAGTTGATCAAGGAGACAGTGAGTGCAAATGCTCTGCTGGACCTGCTATTTACAAAGAAGGAAGACCTCGCTGGGGATCTGAAAGTAGCTGAATATTGAAACAGTGAATCAGAGATGCTGTGGAATATCTGACCTCAGAGATATTCAGAATTGATTGGATAAGACCTAAGCACATAGTTAACCCATCTTTGAAAAAGGGCTTTGGATTAGAAGACCTCAAGAAATTGTTGATTTCAATCTAAATTATTCTGTGCTCCAAGATTACTTCTGGTAAATCAAAAGGCGTTTTTTTTGCGAAAATTATTTCTTCTCTGAATCTCCAGATAGACAATAAAGCAAACATGCAAGTTTCTTTACGGTTGTATTGTTCTGAAACCAAAGACAACAAGATAGCAAGAATTTGAGCAGATTATACTGTTGGCTTTGGTGTATTTTGTACAACATGTCTAAACCGAGAAATAAATAAGAGGTATGAGTGATTTCTGAAGCAAAAGGCAATTATAATAAAAATACTGGAGAACAAGATAAGGGAAAACAACAGACAAAATGTTTGTATCTAAGTCATTCTAGTTATGCTGCTTTTGAGAAGTAGAATCCTACAGTAGAATATAAAAAGTGCCAGCATCAATAGACCTACTCAAATCAGAAGGCGTTAGAACAATGGCAAGTGGTTGGAGTGAAATACATCTGCTATTCAGTCAAGTCTGGTATGTTTTTATACAGCCTAATAATGAATGCTTTGCATTCAGAGGACAGAGGAAAACAGGACACAGTTTTGCAATACAAATTTAAAAGGAGTGTTACAGATTTTTACTGACTTTTATATGCATCAATGTTTATGCCACATTACTTTAACTTTTGATTTTTACTACAGATAGTGCCCTAAAGCTGGGTTGGTAAATTCTGAGCTTTTAAAACAAGCAGATGTTTTCTTAATGTGAAAAGACTGTAACTATATTTTATGCCAAGAATAAATTTTAACTTTTAATAGTTTTCAACAAGGTGGGTTTTTTGTTTGTTTCTGTTTTTTTTTTTTTTTTTTTTTTTTTTTTTTT
>CM021775.1:18930971-18958139 GCA_011076525.1 Nettapus auritus | reverse complement strand
TTATTGACTTTACTGAAGTTCTCTAAGAAAGTGTGTTACCTATCCAAATGTTGCTCAAAACTTCATCTTTTCTGTTTTCTAATTTTACACAGAATAAAATAACTTGTTGAATAAATTTAAACAACCTGATTTTAGCCAATCAGAATTTCATTTTCTTCAGAATTTCATTTTCTAGTTCTTAAATTTTAAAGCAGATTACCTCACAACCTCAGATGCCAAACATTTTCCATGCACAAAAGAAGGTGCCTTTCTTCATCTTCATAAAAATAATTTTCCTCATTTAGCAATGAAAAATTATCTGAGCAAACTAAAACAAAATAAAGGTAAATTAAAATGAAATATATATATATATATCTTTTCCTTACTCAAAAAAAAAATATTTTTATTTTTTTTAACAGTGAAGGTAAAATGACATTTCCTCAACTTCTCTTTTCCATTTTACCCTTCCCAACACCTTCTTCCACCTGAGAGATGAAAAATTAAAAAAAAAAAAAGTAATGGAGAAAAATGGGGAGAAAGGGTAAGAAAGAAATTTTTCATTAAAAGATGAAAATCTTATTAAAGCCATTTATTTTTTTTCTAATTCAAAATATGAATAATGAATCTGAATTTTTCAGTGAGAACTTATTTGAAGACATTTTTTTCTACCAGCATGGGGAACACACTGAGGGTCTGCTATTGTTGTGTTACAAGTATGCTCTGAGAATTTCCTTGTTACATTTCATTTTAAAAGACCTGGATACAAACCCTGATTGCATCAGCAGTATTGATTACTTCAAAAGTTCCACCTTGAATTGTGTCAGGTTTTGTTAAGTCACCACAGAAAAAGAGAACTACCTTTGGCATTCCCAGTACCTAGACTGCAAAATAAATTTCAAACTGAGAATTGTGCTTTACAAAGAAAATGCATTTGACAAATGAGCTCTGTATATATACTAATAATTTTGTACCTAAATATGTCTTTTATACCACCTTATGATCTGACCACTAACATCATACATAAATTCATTTGTTAATGTAAACAGCTCATATTCATTAGCAAAAAAAAAAAAAAAAAAAAAAAAAAAAAAAAAAAAAAAAGCAAGAGTTCTCTTTATTAAAGAAAAAACTGCACCCATATGTAAGGGTGATTCAGAAGTGTACAAAGCCTCTTAGGAAAAAAGTGTAGTGTTATGGACTACGAAGTAGGCCTAAGAAATTATTGGTATGGAAGGACAGTAAATCAGCTAGAGTAGTATCACAGTGAATCAATGTTCTTATTTCATATTGACACTAAAATAACTTCTAAGCTGCTGAACCCTAGGCCAAGCAAATGCCAGAAAAGGAAAGGATGTCAGGTAGCTGGGGACCTCAGTTCTGATCTACTGCACCACTGAAGTTCCAAAAAGAACATCAGACAAAGTGGTGTGAGCAGCGGGGTATCTAAGAGAGGGAAGAAAAAAAAAGAATAAGTAAGGAATATTTTAAGATTTTTTTAAAAGCAATATATTGGGTGGACAATTTTTAATATAGAAAAAGTTTCTAGACACTGCAGAAAAAATTATGACTTGAATAATTGGAAGAACAAAATCAATACTTTTATCTATCCCCTTAAATGCATATACAATACCATTATTTGCAGCTGTTTACAATTACCTGTTTCTAAGATACATACACTAGTGTAGTCATTGTGGGACAATCATAAAATATTAGCTATCCTTCCTCATACGCCTACTGTTAATCACCTGAAGATCTTGAAAAACAGAACCTTTATAATGAAATTCTTCAACAAAATGAAATGGTCCAAATAATCAAAAATGAAAATCATGATCCTTTTAACCAGCAACTTCTCATTTTGCTGTTACTACATATAATCCCCTACCAAAGTATAGTTGTACAACTAACAAGGAGATAGCTGACTGTACCTAAATCTGAAAGAACCATGGGAGAATTCTGACTGATCATGGGAAACATTTATAAATTTTCTAAATGGTTAATTCATCATAATTTTTAAAAGCATTATTTATCTACAGCCCAAATACATTTGTCAGTGGAAAAAAGAAAGATTTACTGAAAATGAACAGGAAAAAAAAGAAAAATTGTCCTGTTTTGGATAACTTTATAATCTATTTATTTATTTATTTATAACTTCTAATATGTGTAAGATCAAGTCTTGAAGTTATCCTTTTCTTAAGGGAGAAAAAGCCTTCAAATGGCACTTTTTTGGATTTACAGAAATTAAATGAAATGATTTTGAGTAAGTTGGAAACTCTCTACTTTAATACCACAAAAATAATCTTGAAATCAAACAAAGTCCATAGAATCAGCATGCAGTAAGTTAGCAAACCAGAGGTGAATTTTCCACACAATTATCATTTTTATACTTAGGGCACAAAAATTGCCTTGACTAGTTTTCCAAGAAAATTCTTTACTGATTTTTTTTTCCTGTTATATCATTCAACTAACTTAAGAGACTACACTAATTCAACTAACTTAAGAGACTACAATTTTTCTTTTCATACAGCCGAGAAAGAGATTACAAAAGATTTACAATAATGATAAAGAAGCATTTTCCTCACAACAGAAAACAAATGAAAGGAATCCAAATGATATATAAAAGTGAGCATTCATCAGCTAGACTATAGACTTCTCACTCTGTAAAGCAACATGGACATCTACCAAAACACATTGGATTGTAATAATAGAATCATTTGGGATCCAAACCACATATACTTCATTGCTCATTTATTAACTAGTTTGAAGAAAAAATATTTTTTTTCGATACAAAGATCGACACTATTTTATTAAAGCTATTTGCTAACGTATATGTAAATAATGTGAAAATATTTATATTTTACTTTTTCCAAGATTTTCTGTTTGCTAAGGACGGCAGAATACAGACTTGAATTTATAGCTAAAAAGTAACAGTCACTAATAGAACTGCTCCTTATAACAGAATAATGAAATTATTTTTTGTTTGTATTTACATGTTCCATATATTCTAGTTTTTAATGTGCAACTAAGATATATGACTGTGATGTTATGTATGCATATTTAGAAAATATATCCACATTATGCCCACTCTGCAATATTTTCAAAAAATTGTGTGTCCGTGTGGGAGTTTCTATCAGCAAAGAGAAGTTACTTTTAAGAGCTCCTATCCTTTTAAAACTACCTAAATGCCTTTTAATTTCCCATTTGTTTGGTAAATTAGCAATGTCTGGTTATTAAGTTCAATATTTAAAAGTAAAATATCTGATGATACAAAAACAATATTTATTTAAAGACTTTTATTATTTTCCACAAATGTGATTTTTTCATAAATTTCTCTTCCAACACTACACCCTTTCCCCTCCCCCCCCCCAAAAAAAGCCTTAATTAATTAATGAACAGTGTTGATGTTTCATATGCTATTTATCTGTACTGCAAAGACATGAGATAATTCATTCCTGAGCAGGTATCATGCACTGTTACTCAAAGTGAGTATGCTGAATTTTCATTACTTCTGGAAATACTGAGGTATTTAATGTAGTGCATTCCACAGTAAAAGCAGACTCAAAACCGGACTATTTTCAGTCTCCTTGAGGTTGTAAATTTCATTTAACATTTTCAGACAAATCCATTTATGATTCACTGGTCTGAGGAAGATGAGGAAGCCTTAGGAACATGTATAGCACTTTTGCAGAAAAGCTATTTCTATTTATTCTTAAGAACTCTTCTGCATGTTGATAAAGCCAATATGAAATCTTCATCATTTTAGAAATCCTCTAAAATTCTGCCTGCATATATCAATAGATGCTGTCCTGTCTTGAAGAGGATTTCTGCTTTGACTCAATTTTAAAAAAAACTATCAAAGACAAGACTATGTAAATAAGACCATATCACTTTAAGTCTGATGTATGCCTCTTGAGAAGAAAAGACATTTCAGTGTACTACATTTTCTGTCATCTGCGGTTCTTAGACATAAACCCAGATAGGCGTATTTCAAAGGCAAAAACAGGAAGTACAAAAAAGAGGAAGAAGGTAGGAAAGAACAGATCGTAATTTGAAGATTAGTATTCATGCCTTCAGCATTTTACATGATAAAAATAAAATTTGCATAGTTTGGTCACATGGCTCTATTTTAATTGTAAAAATGCTCCTGAGTCAACTGTGATTAATTTAATGGTCAGACTACACAAACTGAAAAAAATTAGCTTTTAAGAGGAGGAGCAAGATATTCTTAACAAGATTACATATTAGCATATTTTATATTTATTACATGTAGAATCATTTTGTAACTTTATTTTGACTAATTAGTACTGACAGCAGCAAAGAAATGCTTCACTTCTTTTAAATCATGAATAGGCCAGAAATAGTATAGATTTATGCAATACATGTATGGAACTAATCTCATTAATGCAATTTACCTAGATCCATTTTTCCAATTCCCAATATGCAATGGCAACAGTTTCTCCATAGCATCAAGAAAATAAAGAATATTGATTATAAATTCAATTTATTATAGCATCTAATTAAACACTAAATGAAATGCAAAGGAGCACTGGGTGTCAATCTACTATTAAAGTCAGAAAACTTTGAGTTGGGCTATACAAACTCCTAGGTATCCATCATGCCTGCAGAAAGGAAAACACCTTTTCAGTTGTCTCCAGTTCAACCTCAGTTACTGTATTAAAGCTGTAATTCCTAACTCTAGGTGAATGAATTCTCTTCCTTCGAAATAAAAGATCACAAACATTGTTTAATTCAATTTCTACTGAATCAAAGTTTTAGTTCAGTGTTCAGGATTTAATTTCTTAAATGGGTAAAAGAAGAAAAAAAAGTTTTCCTGTTCTTCAATATAAACTAATAAAATAGGATTTGCTAGCATTCCATGAGAACATCAGTTTTAAGAGCTTAGGCTCTTAACAGTTCTGCATATCAAAGTGGAATTTCTGTTGCGAGACAGCTGGGTGTTTCACACTTCCTCATGCTACAAAATAAATTATTATCTTCCTCAGATGTATTGGCACTCCTATCAATTGCCAGGAATAGCAGTAACAAGCCTTAGTATTGTAGTTGGCCTAAAATGAAAAATAATAGCAAAACAAACAAAAGTAATCCTTTATTCTATAAACAGCATTACTACCAGTAGTCTGATATTGAGATTATGAGTTTTTTTTTCCTTTAGTAACAGCACTAAGAACATGAACTATCTGCATTGCTAGCAATTACTATTGCTAATTACTCAAATCTCTTTTTTTTTCTTTTTGAAGGGGGGGGAATCTTTCATCAAAGAATAAAAATACAAGATAATTAAGCACTGTTAGCAGTGTCACTGTTGGTGCAGCTGATAATCTTTTGCAAGAAGAAACTTATAGGTATTTGGAAAAACACCACACCAAAACACGCAATTTTAGTTGCAATATTTTATTACTTTCTCGAATACTTCTCCTTTCCAAAAGACAGAAAATAGGTGAAGTACATGCTCCCATAGTCTGTCCTTGTCATCAAAGGAAATAATCAAGACTTTTCTATTCCCAGATCTTTAGGTTTTTGTTTAATCACTTCTAATATGAAAGGATATGACTATTGTAATAGCTCAGTTGCCTCTCAGAAATAAACAGATGCAATCAAATCAGTTCTGACATATTAGCTTTATTCTTCATAACAAATTCTTAAACAGTATATCTTTCCATACTAACACATTTGAAATAGGAGGAGTTTTCAACTGAAAGGAATGCTACTCTGACATTATAACCTTCTGGTGATGTGTTGGCTGCCTCTGCAGGCGACAAACTGAGGTAATATTACTTGTGTGCTGACTTACCTTGAGGGTCTTAGAGAAGTAGCCTCACAATACATCTTTTGGACTGCAAATAAATCGCTAAGAGGAAGGAAAAAAATAAAAAATAAAAATAAAAATAAAAGCTAATGGTGTCCTTTACTGGACTGTTGTACTTGTTTTCTTGGCCTAAAGAATTTACCTGATGCTTAGGACGATGCTGCCTCGTTTCCCTGGGGAAATTTCTTTTGTCCAGTTTTACTAATTCTAGAAAAAAAAAAGACAAAAACACATCCTCTTTCCCACAGGAAAAAGTAGAAGAATCTATTTTCCCACAGAAAAAAAGTAGCAGAATCTATTTGCCTTACTGCCATTTTTCAAATGTGTGTGTCTCCTTTCTCTCACGGGTAATATTTTCAGTTGAAGTTTTCCAAAAACTGGATATTTTATTTTTTATGATGGCCAAACTGAGGTATAAAAATACCTAGCTATAATAAAAAGAGCAGTTCTCCCACAATCAAGAATCCTGAGAATTATTTATTTTTTGATCAAATTGGATAACTCATTTGACCTAAGATAATTATCTTGGGGAGACAAGGTTGAAATTTTCAGCTCACTTAGGATAAAATTTACCTTAACTAAGTATTATCTTCAAAATTACATTTTTTTCCTCCCTCTCCAGATTCCCCAGATCTCTAGGGCTACTTCTCAATATCTTTGTTTCTAGTTCAAATGTGGAAGCTCTCCCTGGCTTCCAGCTTATTATCCATCCCTGACCTGCGTTACCACAATCAGCAGATGCTCCTACCCTTGCATTTGGAGACTGTTCACAGGGAAATCTCTCAATCCACCTACCTTATTTTCTGCTGATTTTTTGCTTCCCATTTTGTGACTCTTCACGTTTCTCTCATTTCAACAAAAATGCACACATATTGCTTTAACTTAGGCTATAAATTTTAAGCTATAGTCTTAATGTTAAATGAATATGAAGAAATAGACACAGCTGAGAAAATTGATTCACAGCCTCAAAAATCTCCTGGCTCAGAAGAGGGAATAATTAAAAACTGAATAATCTTCAGTGTGAATTTAATATCCCATCATATAGAAACCAACAGAGATACTTTTCTTCATCTTTTACCAACAAACATTTAGTGTTCAGCCCTGAAAAATCTATCTGGATAGATAACTATCAGAAGATTACTGCAGAAGAACCTCACTGAAATCCTGTTTGTATGATATACATGGATTTACTATTTGAGACCATCTTTTGATCTGAAAAAAATGTTCCACCACACTGGACTGATTTTTACAACGCTGTGAAAATACTTTTTCTTTTTCTTTTTTTCTTTTTTTTTTTTTTTTTGCTAACTTGCTTTGGTGACCTATTGATTTACTTAAGTGGTTTCCTGAAACATCTGGGGCACACATATATGGCACTGAACTATCTCAGGGAGACAGGATTAAAGATGAAAGTTCAGAACTGACGGTTCATTCGGTAAAATGTGAAATAAAGTGTGCATTTCATTTGACAAAAGTATCAGTTCAGAAAAGAGTCATTGCAGTGATGACTCTCAATAGGACTTGGTAGTCATATGTGAGTCTACCAGTTACTATTTGTGCTGAATTAAAGAGTGTCATAAAGGCAGAGTGCGTGATCTCAAACAACTACTTGTGTCACGAAAGAAAATAAAATTAATGGCAATGAGTTTGAGACCTTTATGCTCAGAGAATGCATAAGTAAAACAGAAAATTAATATCTAGACTCACCAATATTATCAAATAGGACAATGGAGGCTATCAGCATCCTTTCAACTGGAATGTTCTTCAGGAAAGAGCTGCTACCACATGCATATGTTCATAATCAGCATACCTTAAACAGTAAGTAAAGTAAAAACACATTAGTAAATATTTCTTAGACAACTGAGACTTGCCATAGCAAAACAACATGCTACCCTCTAAAACGGTATACATACAGTTTAGATTTATATGCCAGTTATATCTGTATAAAGTGCTATGCTACTTATGCATTAAAATTGAATAAGAAATGTAAATCAAAGCTTCAGAAAAAAAAAAAAAATTAAAAAGATGTAACAGTATTAAATACAGATAAGGAAGATGAGTAATATATGAAAAATAGCCTTTAACTAGTGTATTGCAAATTACAACACACTACATTGGTGCTCAAAAAACAATGTGTTGAGGAAAAAAAAAAAAAAAAAAAACTTAAAAAGATACTTCTTCATTTAATTGAAATCCATTTGGGCACATGGCAATAGAATTTCCTTGAAACAGATTCTTTTTTGCTGTCAGGCATTTACATTAGCACAAATAGGTGGAGAGGCTAACAAAAAATAAAATGATGTTAATTAACAACTACGTTGAAGTTGAGCTGTATGAAAAATTATTTTGGGCCCCCAGGTAAACAAGGAGAAAAAAAAAAATCAGGAAAAGACAAGAGGCAGAATTTTCAATCAAAACCTAAATTTTTCTTTCAATCATTTCTGTAAAAAGAAGCCAAGCTTAATCTGAAGGCATAATTTCTATTGATTATTTAGTATGGAAGAACAACCAAACTGGAACTCAAACCAAATTCAAAATATGTAAAATTATTCTAATTTTCTTTTGACTTTGTTCTTTCCAAAACTAGTTTTGACAGACTAATGAAAAAAATCACCATAAGCACTCATCATATCAATGTACGAGGTTTCTTGTTTATCTGACTATAAATTTGCAACTATTCAACTGATACTATAGAGAATATAATTACAAAACTAAAGAACATGAACAAAATGTTAGGGTTTTTTGTTTGTTTGTTTTAATAAATATTCTCCAAAAATACTGAACTCCAAAATCAAGAGATTGACAGGTGTATCACTTATCAGAAAATGATTCTATACCAGGAGGTTGCATTGAAAATTTTCATTATTTTAAATAATTTAATGAAGAAATTATGTAGTTAACTTTAAACACAGGATTTTGTTTTGTCTTTCTCTTCCAAGATTTTTACTTTTGGAAAAAAAGACTTAGAAGATGTACTTATTACCCATGGACCAATATCAGATAGTTCTAAGAAAGGTAATTTGATCAAAAACCAAGACACAATGAAAAATTAAAACCAGAATAACTCTGAGTAGGGAAACAAAACAATGTCAATACCATTTTATGATACTTTTCATAGCTATTAATTTAACCACTAAAAAATAAATCCTTTAGGAACATTGTGTTCTAAAAATACCACAAACTAGTGCATGGAAAGAAAGGACAGTAAGAAATGCAGTTTAGCTAATAGTTCATATAATTGTGACATAAACAGTATCAAAACAACCCAAAAAAGGTGATTAATATAACATTAGAATACTGCAGGTGATAATATCCCTTCAGTGCTGAAATAGGTATGACCTAAGCCCACCTACCCTTGAAGGAACTGCCATATTTAAAGTTGTGATGAAGTCTTAATCATGAGTTATTTCAAAGATGCAGCGAAACTACACAGAGAATCTGCACAGAAGAGCCAATGCAATTCAAACCTGTATCAGCTATCAGACAGGTGACCTCCCTGCACTACCAGTTCTCACCTCTCAAGTCTGACTGACACCACCTGTGCTTCCCCACTTTTCCTGGCAAGGACTAAGCCACCCCACTCATCCTGGGCAGAAAGGAGAATGCAAGGTCCCAGCCATGAAATGTTTGGCAGTCTCAGTAATTAGACCCCACCATCACACAGAAGAATGGAAGTCCATATGCAGCCTTACAGGAAGAAGAGTTAATTGTGTCTCCTGTGACAGAACTGCATTGTACTGACAGATATCTCTTCTCCAGTTCTGTCAGAAATACAAACTGAAGCAGAGACACTTTGTTAACATCTCTGCTGTGGCAATTTAAAAGCTGCACAGTAATAAATCTGTTCCAAATGTTCAGACATTTGCTAATTGCAGACATTTTCAACCTTCCATTAAAAAAAAAAAACTTATTTCCATTTTACCTCCTTACTTATACTGAAAGCAATTACCGAAGATTTCCATAAAATCTGATTTTGTCCAACTCAACAAACCATATGATATTTGGATGCAAGCATTAAACTATGAGTAAGCAACACTACCGAATGTGTTATTACAGAAAACAGTTTGCTATAATCGTTCATAGGATTCTGGTAAGAGCAAGGCCTCTAGCACTGTACATCAATATGTCAGAGTATCACTCCCCAAAATCACACTTGTAATCTGTTGTGATTGCTAGTCTTCCTGCTGAACACACCCTTGTGTTTTGTCTTTGAATCAGTACCATTTGCTCAAGGCAAAATGGAATACAAACTGAGAAAGTGATACATTATCCACACCAGCCTAACAATTCAGTGTCAAGCCTCTAATATAGCTGGATGCAGGGAATGTTTGGGGGGCAAATATTCCAGCCTCCATCCTGACCTTCCCTACAGCAGTAATCAGCATAGTTATACATATTAAAATATCTTGCTGAAGAAATAGTGGAACCAGAGGGTTTAAAAGTTTTAGAATAAAGAAAGAAAGGAAAGGACTTGATAAAATTTTAAGAGGCTTCATAAAAAGATGCAAAGTGTCATAGCAATGAAGATTTTACAAGGTGAGTTAAAGAGAATTTTCTGAAAGAATTTCACTAGGGGGAATATATATATATGTGTGTATATATATATATATATATATATATAAGGTCAGTCACATCTAAACATACCAAATCTTTAATTTGAAAGCAGCTTGTTCTGGGGCTGAGGACATTCCATTCTATTTTGATTCTCATCACTTGTCACTCTTCCCCATGCTTTTGTTCTCCCTGCCCTACTATGGAAAACGCTGGGTGGAGTTCAGAATTTCTTTCTAAACTTAGAACCTGTAATTCACCTGCAGAAGTTCTTTTCAGAGCTAGTTAAGCTACACTAATGGTTTTGTTTACATACTTTCTTTCCTTTCAAACTTAATTTGGTGACTTCATCTTTCCTTTCAAACTTAATTTGGTGACTTCAGTATTTGCTTCCACTTTGAATAGTGGTTCAACATCCTTGAAAGTTGTTCTCCTAACAAACGTTAATTTTTCCCTCCCTTCTTTCTTGTTGACAACACCATTATTTGTCAAGAATTAAACCACTGTAATTTGTGTGGTGCATGTACATTCTAATTTTTGTGCAGATGATAAATGAAGTAGATTTAAACAGAAGTAGAAGATAATTTGCTGATACTCATAGTCAGCTGCAATGTGAAAGCAGATCAGTCTTGCCACATCTTTAATTTTTATCCATCCTTTTTTGAAATTAGTATTTGCATTAACATTTGCTCTAGCTTGGTTTGCTAAGTCATGCATTAAAAATAGCTCCTGGAAGCAAGATTACGTTTCACTAACTCTACAACAGTCTTAAAAAGATTTTAGCTTGAACAGAAATCTTCCTATATATATCATGAGGGTGGTTAGCCACTTGTACAGGTTGCTCAGAGAAGTTGTGGATGCTTCATTGCCTGCAGTGTTCAAGGACAGGTTGGATGGGGCTTTGAGCAACATGGTCAGGTGGGAACTGACCCTGCCCTTGGCAGGGGGGTGAAGCTAAAGATTTTTAAATATTCCTTCCCACCCAAAATATTCTATCATTCTACGATATTTTCTGAGAAGATAAACACTAATAGAAGAACAAATATCATCTCCTTTGATATTTATGTAGAGAAATGCATGTCTACAATTTCTATTTTTTGAAGATCAAGTTGATTATTAAGACATGGAATGCTGATAAGAGGCTACATTTAAAAGAAAAAGAAAAATCACAGAAGGCTGGTGGTGAACCCAATTTTGTTTTTAACGTGTAATATTTCCCCTGCCTTTTACTAAGCAGTATGCCTTCAGGTTTTCTTAGTATGAGGAAAAACCTTCCAGTGGTGAATTAAATTGACTTTATAGCTACTTTGTACTGCCGTAGAGAGGACTGAATTTCAGGAACCTCTCACTGACAAAAGCACTTTGCTTTTCTGTATGAAAAATTCAACTTCTATGATAGGAGAATATCATCCTGCACCTCTTAGTTTGACATAATGCCAGTTTAAGCATCAATTTGTTCAAAAAAGAGATTGAAAATCATTCTTTATAAAACTTAAGAGAGAGCACAAATACTCAAAAAAGAAATTATTAAGAATGGGTGTGACACCTTGTTAAAATATTTTTTTCATAAAACAGAAGACTAATCTATCTTCAGCTGTGAACTGCATTAAGGGAACGAGGCTCAAATGAGGTTGATAATGCCAGACATTACATAAAGGCATTCTCAGTAGAGGCCTTATTACATAAAGGCATTCTCAGTAAGCTATCAAGAACAGCAGCAACTGTTGAGACCTCACCTGCATAAAGCCAGAGCTACAAATGTTTTCATGCCATATACCTTTCTGAGAACAACAGACCCAAGAGGACAACTTGAGTGACTGTGCTATTAAAGATATTGATTTTTTGACAGATACAGTTACTACCCCCCAGACTCCTTCCTAATGCTCTCCTAAATTTTCTAATTTTCTTCATCCTCTTGCAGAGCACAGAGGACATGGTCAACATTTTCCAGTTATGCTTGTTTCAGCTTCTTAATAATAATTCAGTTCTTAATCTTTGACCAAGCTTTTGTTCCCTACAGGTGCAATCTTTTGTATATCTTTTTTTTTCTTTTTTCTTTTTTTTCCACAGGTTTTTCTGATAATTAAAAATAATATATGCATAATTTTGACATCTCTACTAGTAACATCTTTTCTAGATGCTCCAGAACTTGTCCCCTGGTGTTTTTGCCCATTGTATGCTGTTTCCTCTGCATATGATTTCTGATTTTAGAAATTTAAAATTTAGAAATAAACATTTTTGTTACAGTTTTATGACAACGCAGAGGATCACATACTTCTCCAGCCAGGCACAAAATTTCTATTCACTCCTCAGTATTAACTCTGAAAAATGACAATTGGGATATCTTGCTGAAAGGAAGCATGTTCATTTTGCACAGGTCATCGGATTAAATCAAGTCTGGCATGTATACTCTAAGTCTTTATATTTAAATCCTTGAGGGTTATTAAGGATTATTTTAGTACATTTAAAAATATTTTCTGTATTCAGTATGACTTTGATGTTCAATTTTGGCTCTTACACAGCAGGCATCCAAAGCAGCATAACTCACATTTCCAGAGATGCTGAATAATTATTACTTAGTTTCTGTCTGAACACCATATTTTTATATGAATGCAGGATAACAAGGTGTACTATATACTGGTTTTGCAAGGCCCAAATGCACAAGGCCAGCTTCAGCATGAAATCCAACAGCAGCAAGATGAGGTTACTTTCCAGAAAGGAAATTCGTACTGTAGCTGAAATAAATTCAATCAGAGATGTGGCTCCTATTCCAAGAGAATGTGAGATGCATACGCACCTCGCCGTTTCCATGTAGCTGTTGCATTACATATTTGTTTTGAGTGTTCAATGGAAAAAAAAAAAAAAAGAAAAAAGAAAAAAAAAAAAAAGATGTTTTCAGAAAGTTAGTGTTTTACCTATAGATATTTTAAGCCCAGCTTGTGAAGAAAAGCATGGGAAAGCACTGAATAGACCAACCAGTCTGAAATACCAAGCTCCATTTCAGACTCCAACAACCTTGTTCAAAGTTTCTTTTTGCTGCTGGCTGTTCATTCAAGACTTTCTCATACCACTTTGACACCACTTCTCAGCTCGCCGATGCTCCCACAGTGCACAGGCAGATTTGTTTTGGTTCATAATGTATAAAACAACTGGGTCTTGATCAAAGAACAAGTCACAGAATATGTTATTACTTATTAACAGGTATAATTTCAAGAGAGCAGTTTCAAAACTTAATCCATTTTTCTGAATTTAAATGCTTGTGATGGTGAACAGAAAGCAACAGTGCATTATTATATCCATTGGCTGATATGTTTCAGTTTGTTACCTTGCTCCAAGACAATGAAGTCACATATCCAAACATCTCAGATAACAGGAAATATGTGCTTGGCCGCTGCCACAATCAATTGCAAAGTGTAAGAACAGCAGGGGACAGAAAGGACTAGTGTCTTCTCTAAGTGCCTTATCAATGCTAAAGAAATGGTCAGTGTGGCTCCACTGAGGTCGGTTTGTATGATGTATGCCATGCACCTCTCTAACTTCACTAAAACACTGGAATTAACATCACAACTACTAAGATACTATTAATCAAAAATACAGTAAATTATGTAATCTACCTACCTAACAAGATAAAGATGAAAACCAAAATCCAAATGTCCTTTAACTTTTGACATTATTCAAAGATAATTTGTGAATTATGTGTAACCCAAATCATCACTATCATGTTTATAAGTTACTCTGTTCAAACTCTTAAACCATGCATATTTCAACACTTAGCACAAGTTTACACTTGCTGCTCTCTCTGGCACTACAAAGAACTGTGCTTACCTCAGGTATTGTTATTACTTACTTCTTGTGCCAGTGTGACAACTTGACACAGAGGTCCAGTTCAGCAAAGTTCTAAACCAGAAACTCAGTAACTCATACGATACCTCTATTAACAAAGCAGTCCTTCCTTCACAAGCCAATAAAATGAGAAAAAAAAAAAAAAAAAATTAATTATGACAGATACACACACCATTTTATTTCCTAACATAAAATCAGGGAGAAAATTCTCTCATTTACAGCTTGTCAGAAGGAAACTTTATAAAAAGTGGATGTGATGTCAAATCCACACATAAGCTAACCTTTTCTGTCACTCAAAAAATGTTGTTTACTATTAGATGTGATAAAACTTCAGGAATATAACCAGCCTGACTGATAGATCTGGCTATGAAATATGAACAGAAACATTTCAAATGGACCTGACAGACCAGCATTATAATTGATGTAAAAAGGAAAAAAAAAAAAAAAAAAATCCTAACAGTTCTGTGACAATACACAACTAGAACATAAAATCCTGGTGAAAAACACTACCAGATTTGCTGTCAACATTTATAAAACCATGAAAACCACTAAGATGACTGCCTTTGTTTCAGCTAATGTATTTCCTGTATTTCCATAAAGCAGGAACTATCACTGCAAAAAATATCCTCACTCTCTGTTAGTTAACTGGTGCTTTAAAATAAATCTAAAACTATGACCCTAGACAGTATTTAGAATCATGTATTTCACAAATGGCAAGCTTGTAGGATTACTGACATGACTGGTTTCTTTTTCATATCTGACACTGTTGTGAGAAATGTTATTTTATTTAAATGTGAGTTTCCAAGGAGGTATTGTGACCACGTAATACAAAAATTAGTTCTTCCACCTCTAGCTAGCATGAATTGACTTGGCTCCTCTGAGAGCCAAGCAAATGAAAATTAGGAGAGGATCTGGTTCAAAATAGGGTTCTGCAGTTCTCGCTCAAGCTAAAATTCCTATAGGGGATAGGAAGCAGATCCATACTCTTGACAGAGAAGTCAGAAAGAAGGGAGCAAGATGATGCATGAATGCAGTGATGGCCCTATATATACTGCCGGTACACAGCTTGCATGTATACACTCATCCATATACACTGTACAAAAACTGCATACCTGTTCACACAGTATGTGCATTGCCTCTTGTCCACAGTTAAGCGAATGTTCTCTGTCCACAATCCAAACTGTTTTCTGGTAGTTCAGTCCATCGCTAAAACAGTGTGAGCTTTCCTGAAGCCACTGCACCAGTGCATTAACTGTATATAAAAACTGCGGAAAGTGTTACTGCATCAGAATGTATGGCTTGTACATCAGGTTTGCTGTCCCAGGATCAGGAACACAGTCTGCAGTTCTGTGATTGTGCACTAGTAAACTGTCCAGCTGGGCATAGTTCCGAAAGCTCATTTTGTTGCATACATAATATGTGAGCCTTCAGTCCAGGTATGAATGTTTGATCTATTCAGTAACATAGTTCTAGGGCTGAAAATGTCAGGGGCAGTATGGATATATTTAAGATTGCACAGCGAAGATTTACTAATTGTAATTCAATGGTTTTCAAAATGGTCTTACAGTTTTACTTTTTTACTCTGTAAAATGTACTGCTTTACTTTTTACTCTGTAAAAAGGATTCTCTCACCTAGACATACATCACCTGTCCCCCCATTAAGGTATCATCCAAACTGTCCTTTATTGCTTGAGCTATCATTTTTCCCTGCCTTCTTAACAGAGCAAAACTCTAACATGCATACTATTTAAATTATTTTATGATGTCTGGTTTTGCCTGTTAAAGGCAAAATGAAAAGTCAGTCATTAGAGCTGTGTGAGAATGCAACAGGAGCCATTTTCATAACAAACCATATTTTTAACCAAACACTTTTCCTGTATTTCATAAACACCTTGAATATCTGGAAATTCCAAAAATTCTCAGTGTTGTAATCTTCAAATTAATGTATTTATGCCCATGAATGAAAGAGGAAATGAAATACAAACTGTACCACGCTGAGCTGAAGTTCTATTGCAATGCATTCTTTCCAGTTAAACAAGATGTTGAAATAAAAATAATGTGATAGACTATAGTGACCACAGACAACTACATATGGCCTATTTTCAAATACTTTAAATGTGACCTTTAGGTGACAAAAAAGGCTTGCACTGACTCAGGATAGAAATGGTTTGTCCTCATAAATGCCCTCACTGCCATACATATTTTGCTTTCTATTGGAACACAAAATACTGATGGAACAAGTAACTCAAAATGGAATTTTCTTTTTTTATAGTAATAGTTTTCCCTATTAAAATTAATGGTTAAATTTAAAGGAATCTCAAATATGAAAAGATTTAAGTGAACACATGAATGACCTACCTTCCTAGACATGTTAGACCTTGCTACATTTCCCTCAAGTGGAGAAAACATTCCCAAATTTCCCAACAGTGGAAAAATCAGGGCCTACAGTGCATATGAAGAGATAAATCAAAAAATCATATTCCTGAATGTATTAGAGCTTCTTACTCAATAGCTTCTTAACATCATATTAGGTCTTTTGCCTTCCTATGGAAAAAGGAAATACGGATACAAATTCTCCCAAACAAACATGTCAGAAATTCCTCATTAAAAAAAAAAATAATAATAATAATAATAATAAAAAAATGCAATGTCAAACCTCATAATTTGGAAATAGAGTTACTTAGTTACAATGAAACAATAAGTACACTTAGAAAAATAATATGCATGTCCTTTTTTAATTTTATTTGTCCTATCTATAATGCTAGAGGTCTCCTTTTGTTTTAAAGAGGAAAATAAATCATATTTCTTTAGTCAGTGTTCTTATTTGGCAAATATTATTGCAGTTGAGTAGGATGGAAGAAGCAAAGACCCCTTGTGAAATGTCTGTGAAACCATCTATTATCTTCAAGCCACAAGGGAACATAAAAGAAAAGCAAATCAGTTAGAACTTCACAAGTAGACAGACATCAATGGAAATGATGTCTGAAGAAGGAAAGGTAACATTACTACTACTATAATGAGGAAAAGCCAGTTTGTTTGTTTTTAAATCAAAAATAATCACAGATCTTAATCTTTTCATATTCAGAAAACTCATTGTAAACTAAAATATTTTTGCCTCTTCAGTACTTCCCTCTTTTCCTTCACATTGTCTCAGCTGTTAACCTCCACACAGAAAATATGTCATAACCCAGACTAAAGATAATTTAATGCATTTTTGTTCTAGGTCTTACCTACATTTAGATGCTAAACAAAATATTTATAGCCTAGAAAATGAACCATCTCACCTTGGAAATGGACCTAACTGTCCCTGAACACACTCATTATCTCCCAGCACTCTCCAGCTTCTGTACAACAATGAGAGACAGCGGGAATTATAAGATGTCACAGTAACTGTTAATTATCAGTGGCATAACCAAACAAACAAAAAAAATTGATTTGAAAGAGTTGTTAAGTATAATATTAAAAGATTCAATAGTGACATTAATTATTTGAACATCTTCAAGGAAAACAACTTGAAATTCATTTATAGCATTTCTGCTGTTCTGTGCAGAATACAAAACTGCAACCCAACCCCAGAATAATCCTTGTGAAATGATATAGCAGGCATAGCTCCTCATATATATACACAGATATAAACCCACCCAGAAGTTTGTACCACAAAATTCACATGCTTCAGTTCTTTTTGCAATAGAAATGTTACTTGCACAAACACACCCGTGAGATGCCAGCCCTGGCTTCCTTTGCCTGAAGCAATATGACACAGCTGTATTTTATTTTGTGTACTCTTTATTGTACTCACTCACAAATAAATATTTGCAATGCAGCTGAATTAGCTTTTGACCTACTTCTGGAAAAAAAAAAAAAATCCTAAAAGTTTTTTTTAAACACAAATGCCATGAAACCATCAGAATCCACAGCTAGCAACAGATTTTAAATATGTATAACAACCCAGTAACTTTTTGTACCAGTTTCAGAAACACTCCAGAAAAAGATCAAATACAGACTTGTACCCAGGAACAACTGCAAATTACACAAATACATCTCCTCAGATGTATTTGCCATACATGCCATGTATTACATGCCATATATACATGCCATGCATTAAGTGTTGAAAAAATCTTTGAGGATTATTATAAAGCTGCAAGACACCCGGACATACAGCAGCTTGGGCGGTACATAAGATAATCTCTATAGCTCCATTAACAAAATGTACAATAGTAAATCAGCCACTAATTAATGGATGACAAAACTTCAACAAGACTAGAAAGATATTTAGCTCTTTGCAAGCAAAATAAGGGAATGGGAATCTGGTCTCAGATTTTTCTAGATGGCAGTTTCATATTACATATCTGATGCCTCCAGAATTTGCCTCAAATGCAGTTGTTTTAGAGAGAACCGTATGAGCTGTAATTAGACTAACACACTAGAATTTAATGCCTGCATATTCTGCACTTTATTTCCCATTTTATAAGGGCTTAGTATCTATTAATTAATTACCTAATTATTACCTAATAATAATTTTCCCAGCTACATAGCACATGCAGGAGTTTGCCGAATCCTTATGTTACTCTGGTTGCTAATGCTTCTCAAAAAGTTAAAAGGCAACCATCCACATGTGAGGGAAGACTTTAGGGGGCTAAAGGCTTTATCATGTGAATATCTCCTGTCTAATGTACAGTTTTATGGACACACACACCCATCACACCTCCAGCATTAATTCATTTCCTGGTGTAGCTTTTACATAAAAAGTCAAAGCCCTAGGGATTCTGGTTTGGAAACTAAGGTATTGATAAATGTTCCCACAACAGTCCTGGTTTCCCACTTCCTTCTGAAGGCAGTTCCAGATAAACAGATACTCAATTCTAATCTCTACAAAGTTTCTATGTTTAAATGTATTATCACAACTTTGCTGAATCAAGAGTTCAACCTTAATGCATCCCCTGTGAGTCTGCCCTAAATGGCTATGACTTAGCTACTCAACTAATAAGGCGTGCTTTCTAGTCATCTTCATAATATCACAAGATTTTGCTGCCTAAAACTCTGCCTTAAGGATGGTTTTTCTAACCAGCTCTACTCCAAAAATGCCTTTATTAGTAACACCATTACCACACAAAAGTGCTCTAACTGATTTATCTCTAACATGGTAACTCCAAAAAAAAAGTAATTATTTAGGGTATGATGATGACAAGAATTACTAGAGAGAATTGAAGTAAACAAGAAGCTAATGAGATAAAGATTTCTAATATTTGCTTGCTATATTAATACTTATTGAAACAGAATCAGTTTTGGAAATTTAGCCGCTGTTTTCTTCTGTTTGATTCTCAACAAAACTACTTGTATTTCTCTTAGCCCAGAATTTCTATTTATTTACTATATCTGAAGCATCAGTTACCACAACAACATAACACAATAGATCAAAACCATTTCAGCCAGATTTTCAGAGAGACTTGAATTTCCCATTACATATAGTTGCATGTCAGAAGATTTATCTTCATAGAAGTACACTGTTCTTTTTATGAAGTGATACAGGCCTCAGCCTAACAGCCACTGAGGCTGCAGATAAAAAGCAATGAGAAAGGGAGGTACAGATTAATACACATGAATATATTTATAGATTATCAGTGGATCCAAGAATTCCGTATTCTCCAAGTCAACAAATAATGATTTTCTTCACAAGCTATCACAAAGCAGCCTCCTAGTGCACTGCACCTGAGTGCCAGTTTTGAGGGGCCAGATTTACCTGCAGCCCCTTTTTGTGAAGAGTTTAAAAGTCCCTTCTAAAAGCATCTTCAGATAAAATCAAAACGTAATTGTAGCTTAAAAGAGTAACTCGAAAAGAAGCTGCTTGGAGATGAAACAAAGACAAGAGCTACTGGATAGAGCAAAAGTAAAGAAAAGAGTCTGTGAGAAAAAGGGTATTATGGCTACAGGGTTACTTGGTTTTATAAAGTATAGGAAAACACAAAAACAATTTTACATAGCAGACACGCAGAAATGACAGAAGTCAATTCTGCAGCATTCTCCCCTCCAGAAACCATGCCCCCCCATAAAATCTGCCATTTACCTTTGAATCCAAACAATTTGCTCTAGCTCACCAAGTCATTGCACCCTCAATTCTGCTGTACGGGACAATGACTCTGCATCTCCCACCTCTGTTTCTTTTGTCCAAAGACACTTTTTAAAGGAAAAGTCACCAGCACTAAGTCTACACAATGTCTTAAAAGGGATGTTTAAAACAACATGTAAACCATTCATAAGTATGTAAATTGGGTTATTACCAGTTGTGCTCCATGAATCTTACATAAACTGATGTTTTAAGTAGATGGTGTAATTTCTCTGTCCCCTATGTCAGTTGCTGCACTGTCCCATACCATCTTCCCAGAGCAAGAAAATAGTAAACCGTTAGAATTGAAAAGAATGCCTGAATCATGACATCATTTGAAGCAACTCAGTTGCCCAACTTACTTAGCACTGGGCTTAGAGTTAAAAGTGAGTTGTATGTAACTCTGACCCAGACCATAATTCTGCTCAACTTAAAATTGAATGAATAGTCTGGCAGCCACTACCATTTTCTCAACTCAGGCATAATTTGTGGCAGAATCTCAAACAGACGGTAATTTATAAATGACAACTGACTTCAACTTATGAAATTTTCCATTTAAGTAAGCTTTTCAAAAGCCATTATGAACACTCAAACCTAACCAGAACAGGTCTAATTTAAGGCTTATAATTTCAGCAATGTTCGTGAAAAGACAAAAAACATTGTTTACCACTTCCCCCATTTTCCAGTGTAGATGCTATACAGTTTCTATGATGTTGGACGGGATTGGCAAAATTTCAACAAAACAAAACAAACTAACAATAAAACTCACTTAGCTGTAAGCAATACTTATAGGAAGTGCTGGTAACCCACAAGTCTCAACATTTCATTACAAAGCTGTTTGTGTTACAGCAAAAGAATGAAAAGTTAAATAGAAAACAGCCTGCAAATAGGAACATGATACTTTCCCTGGCAATTTCAGCAACTAAATTCCATCACGTGTATAGATTGACTATGGGATACCGAATACAGGAGAGGAGGGCAAACAGTGCCCCCATGTGCTCACTAAGAGGCTAAGAAAAAATAATGCTGAAGATAACTATATGTTAAATTAGATTCATGCGTAATTTGCTTTACAACACTTCCCAGCTGCAAGAGAGAGAGGCAGAGGCCTTGGTTTGCTGAAGAAATAGCTAAGCAACCATTTTTTCCTGTGTCATCCTGTTGCTTGGAAGTAGCCAACCAAGATTTGTAAATGACCTTAAGAATGGCTGCTGACATTGCTCTTCAAGATCGCTAAAGTTATCCTACATTGTGTGAGTTCTCAGAGGAATGAAGGAGACTTAACCAATGTGTTGCAAAGAGGAACAACAAATACCACATATAAATCCATCTTGTTTTGCCACCCAGACCTTTGTCTGTAGGAAATAACTAATCCACAGTTGCATTTGTGTATTGTAGAAAAGTGCATTTCCAATCATGTAGGAAAGATGTCAGATGCTCAGGTTTCACAGTAATAGAGCCAGAGAAAAACTTACTAAGCACTTTTATCTCTTTAAATTGTCTTGAAGAAATGAACAAGAATCAAACTTTCTAACATTTTAATGTCAACAATAATGTTCTTTAAGAGGACTCTTCACAGTACTAATACTAAAATTTATCTTCACTATATCTGAGGCCTTGTAAAGATCAAGGACCCCTTCTAGTTGAGAAAGCAAGACCCATAAATGTAGCCAGAACAAAACAGGTAAACTAGAAATTATAGAGAAAGAAAAGAGGAAAGGCTCAAGGGCCCACAGGAATTCAGTGTAAGAGTTCTAGCCACACATACAAAAGCTTTCTGCTGTTAAAGGGCTTATATTCTCTCACACACAAATATGTTTCCTAAGGCACTGCTCTCAGTTCACGATTATAACTTTGACCACTGACAAAGATGCAATAATGTAATCAACCTGGAATCCACTATTTCATTGTAAATTTTATTTTATTTTTGAAACCACATATTTACACCTTTGATTCAAAATTTGCTTTTTTCATTATGCAGTTTTATATCAATTCCAGAATTCTACCACACCATATAGTTTCTCTAAAAATTTTGTATGATGAATACTTGCATTGTAGGCACACAAAAATACAAAGCTGCATGTGAAGAAGTAGATCGCAGGTGTGTGCATCTTTTCCATTTGCACCTATTCTTTCCGTAAGACTAACACTGAATGGAAGGAATCAGACAGACAAGTGTTCATCATGTGAAGATCAAGATTCGACATTTCTGTAAGTACTTTACCGAATTTGCCAGCTTTCAGAGGCTTTGTAACAGAGTATGAAGCTATATAATATGTATTGAACAAGGATGCTGAAACACCAACTTGAGTTTATTTCAATCGATATTCCTTTTTTTTGAAGCCAAGGACTCTTGCACAGTGCTCATCTGACAGCCTTTGACATGAGCAGCATTAATAAATGTTGGCATTGAGGTTGATTACTCTCCCTCTACAAGCTTGGACTAGTCAGACACTGACTAATCCCCTCATTCTTTCTATCCAAGTTGCTCCTGTTTCTGTCCTGCTTGCTACTGCTTAGTTTTATCTCTAGCATTCAGTGCACCAAAAATAGAGGCTTAGAAAACCTGACACTAAGAAGATGTACGGTGTTATTAAGCTCCAGTAAAAGCTGGAAAAAAAAAAAAAAAAAAAAAAAAAAAAAGTAATGAAAATTAACATCAGTGACGTGCATCTTTCTAATGTCTGTACAGTAATTCCTAAACTAGCACCATCCTACTTTCATTTCATTATAGATAAACCACATACTTCTAGGCTAGATTGTTGCTTTCTCAAGTGACCTGCATACGCAATAGCAAACAGCACACCGCCCTAGAAACAGTACAAGGAAGGAAATGTACACAGAGAACAATTCCTTCAAAGGTCTCGTTGGCTTGAATGGCTGCATACTATTCAAGTTGAACCAGATGTGCTGACACACTGAAAGGTATCATTACAAGGCAAGGTTCTTCCAATCCCCTCCACCAATTCCCAGGCTGAGTTATATAATTAATGAGCACACAGCACTAGCTTGGCTCTTCCAGTTGCAAAGCAAATAACCTTCCCTAAGGGAAGACTATACGATTTATTACACCACGATATACATACTCACAAGAATCCCATTGTTTTTTAAGGTTATTATTAAACTCATTAAATGCCCTCCGTCTCATTTTTTTTCAGTTTATTTTCTATTATCACTAAATTACGCCATTGCTAAACTAAAAAAAAAGTATTAACAATTTACTCAGGAAAAGAAAAAGGTACATAGAAGTCAGCAATGTCTTGGGAATCCTAATAGAGCAGAAGTCCTTTCTGAATATGAACTCATCACAAATGCCCTCCATTAAAAGCTGTTAGCTTATCAGATACTGTAATCTTCCTCTCATTGAGTCAAAAGCAAGTCATTCTGTGTAGAATCAAAAACTAAATTCCTCACTTGAATAGAATCAGTTTATTTTCCTTTCAATTGTAATGGCATATTTACAATTCAAAGGGTGTTGCTATCCCAAAAATGGATTCTGGCACTTTGCAGAGTTATTTTGTTGTTGTTTGGTTGGTTGGTTTTGTTTTTGTTTTTTATCTGAGGCTGTAAAATAATAATTAAGAGTGAGGAAATAATTTAAAAAAATCAGTACTGAGGATAATCACAATGCACCAGAGTAATCAGAATACAAAACTGATTAAGGTAGCAGACAATGTTCTGAAATGCAAACTGAAATTAATTTACAGAGCTTAAACACCTTTCTTTTTAAGATACATTAGCAATACTTGAATGTCTCTCCAGCTGAGTAATACCACACTTAAAGTTCTTCTAGTTAAATTCATGAACAATTTGTGAAAAAAATATTAACAAGAGTGACAGAATTGGGCTTCACACCTGACAGGCACTGGGAAATCCCTTCACTTTCAAGTTTTTTAAATCAAATCTATAATGATTAAGTCTGTTTTTAGTCACAGTAATCAGCCAGCAATAACAAACTGAAGCCTTCCAGTTCATCTGAAGTCAATTACACAGAGCTGCAGTAAAGTTAAATGATTGTCCAACATGTGGATACAAGGCACAATGCATGCCACAAAGAGAAAGTGTAGCTAATTTTAAGATGTGAGATGCAGGCTAAATTCAACCCAGACAGGATACCATATCAAGTGCACAGTAAAGTGTGGGCAGATCAATACTGCTCTGTTTGTAATCAGGCCTGGGTGATGCAGGGGAGCCCTACCCAGAATACAACTGGCCATACAAGACTGAGCTGGTGCAGTTTGTCTGCTAGCTGGACAGAGCCTATTCCCCAGCTGGAAGCACAAGCCTGTGTAATATGCATTGTTTCAGCACTTCATGTCATTTGAGAAAAGAAAATTGTACAGTAGAGAGTCAGCCAGAAATTCTGGACACTTCGTGTAGCTTACATATCAAAGAATATCCAGACTTGTGCTAACTGTTCTTCTGCCACATGTTAATTTATCATGACCCTAAGGAGGTTCCTTCTCTCCCATTCACCTTACCACATACCATCTGTCTTATGCAGACTCCTATCAGTCTCCAGCAATTCATAGTTCAAAGACATCTAGGCTGAGCCAGAAATGATATATTTGTATTTAAGTGTCCTTCACGGATCCATAATATCCTGTTGCAGTGAGCGAGCTCTAAAATTTAGTTACATGCTGCGTGAAGAAATAGTCCTTTTGTTTTGAACATGCTCCTGATGATTTCATTTTGATGCCAGCAGTCATCATATCATAAGAAACAGGGAACAATCTCTCCCTTTCTACCTTGTCTGTACTACTTGTGATATCACTGACATTTTTCATCTCTCTCTTTATTATCTCTTTCCAAACTGAACAGTTCTAGACTATTTAACCATTTCTCAGACGCAAGCCATTCCATTCCCTTGCTCTTTCTTGTTGCTTTTCTCCATACAATGCTAATTCAATTAAAGGTTTTTCAAACAGGGACAAGAAGCATATGTAGAATTCCAAAAGAAAGTTCAACATGGATTACTAACATAAAACAAAACAAAACAAAAACGTTTATCATGCTCTATGCAGTTTACTGGGCTGCAGATATTACTCCATGCTATTAAATTTTGTGGCTCGCTCAACAAGACTGTAAGAGTCCATGCTAACTACATTTTGTGCTGCCATAGCTACACATTCTAACAGGTCTTAGGCTAGATGAATACCTCTGGTGCATCTAAATGAGATACAGAGAAGGTTCATTAGGTCAGGCTACTCCTTCCTACTACTTCCATCAATTTTGAAGTTCTTTATGACTCTGATCTTTTTAGATGTGTGAGAAATAATTTCTCAAATAATTTTCTTCAGACAGAATCTTCTGTGAAGCTATTTTATTTGCGATTGCAATGGCAGTTGTCCTGTCAATCAGGAGCGCATTTTAGTAAACAAACCATAACCTTTTATTCCCTATTACCTGATGCCTGATCACCTCCCATTTCCTCATTGGCTGAGTACTTGTAGTGGGTTTACGTGGCAAGGTTTTGGTAGCAGGGGGCCATAGGGGTGGCTTCTGTGAGAAGGATCTAGAAGCTGCCCCATGTTTGGTAAGGGCCCCACTGCTGACCAGAGCTGAGCCAATAAGCGATGTTGTTTTGCGCCTCTGTGAGAGCAGATTTAAGACAGGGAAAAAACGCTGCGCCACGCAGCAGCTGGGAGGGTGAGAGGAGTGAGGAACAGCCTTGCAGGCGCCAAGGTCAGTGAAGAAGGAGCAGGAGAGGTGCTCCAGGTGCCGGAGCAGAAGTCCCCTGCGGCCTGTGGTGAGGCCCATGGTGAAGCAGGATGTCCCCCTGCAGCCCATGGAGTACCACGGTGGAGCAGGGTTCCACGCTGCAGCCCGTGGAGGAGACCACGGTGGAGCCTGTGCCCCGAAGGAGACTGCGGCCTGTGGAAGACCCCTGCCGGAGCAGATTCCGGGCTGGACCTGCAGCCCGTGGAGAGGAGCCCACGCAGGAGCAGGTGACCCGGCAGGAGCTGCTGCCCGTGGGGGACCCAGGATGGAGCAGTTTGCTCCCGAGGGATGGACCCCGTGGTACGGACCCATATCTGGAGCAGTTCTTGAAGAGCTGCTGCCTGTGGACAGCCCACGCCGGATCAGTTCGGCAAGGACTGCATCCCGTGGGAGGGACCCCACAGCACAGGGGACGAGAGTGACCGAGAAGGAGCGGCAGAGAAGAAGCGCTATAGACTGACCATAACCCCCATTCCCCTGTTCCCCTGCGCCACTCGGGGGGAGGAGGTGGAAGAGGGTGGATGGGGGGGAAGGTGCTTTTGGTTTCTTTCCTTTGTTTCTCACTTCTCTAGCTTGTTAGTAATAAGCAATAAATCTTACTTTCTCTCTATGCTGAGTCTGTTTTGCCCGTCACGATAATTACTGTGCGATCTCCTAGTCCTTATCTCAACCCTTGAGCCCCTTTCATCGTATTTTCTCCTCGCTCCTCTTTGAGGAGGGGGAGTGAGAGAGCGGTTGTGGTGGAACTTGGCTGCCCACCCGAGTAAAGCCATCACAGTACTACAGGCTCACAGGCTACTTGACGCTCCTCTATACCATAGATGTACAATTTTTCTGTTTTCCAGCCCTTTAATTTCTCCTTTCTTATGTTTTGAGAACTTGTGATCTTTGTACTGTTCTCACACTGCTCACCCTCTTTTTCTCAAGCTTCTACCTTATTTTGGAACAGTGAGGCCTTCTGCTGTCCACTTACCTACTTAGCATTTCTCCTTATTATGACTACACAACTACCTTGGAATAAAGAAAAATAATTCTCTACTGCAAAAACACAACTTTGTTTCTCACTGATGGAAACACCTACTTGAAATATCTCCTACCTGACCAAAAAAAAAAAAAAAAAAAAAAAAAAAAAAAAAAAAAAAAATTA